>JARQZK010000011.1:117500-165000 GCA_030704885.1 Cynegetis impunctata | reverse complement strand
TAAATGTTACTCAGTTAGATACAAAAATCACTACTAACTTCGAGTTTTTCATTTTTATTTTGAAAATGTGTACTAATTCAGGTATTTTTGCCATTATCAACTCCCTAGAACTTTGTTTATCTCTTTGTAGTTTCACTACCACATTTCTGCTTTTTGAACATTACTGTTGATTTATTTGAAAAGAAGTGAAAAAATTGGATCGGAAATCGCGAATGTAACCAGTCTATGGAATGTAATACTATATATACATATATATATATATATATATATATATATATATATATATATATATATATATATACAGGGTGAGTCATTGATATGGAAAGCTTGATTGCAGCTACACCGTTAATGATATCGAAACGAACCAAACGGTTCTGCAAATGGGAGGTCAGAGTGCAGTTCGTAAAATTATTTTGCCCTTTACAGGGTGTACCATTTTTACGGAGCAAAATTTTAAGATACTTTTTTTAAATGGCACTATATATATTTCTACACACATTTGAATTTGTCCTTCATTGAGATTTGTAAATTCGTTAAGTTTTTGCAAATCGCTTCAGCCGTTCAGAAGTTATTCAATTTTTTCTGAAAATTAATGCCTTTGCAGGCATTTTTTTAAAAAATCGCAGGGCACTTGTTTTTTTGAATATCAAGTTGTTATTTGGGCTGTACCTAAGTAATTGTTCTGGGCATCTTTTGACGGAGAGATAATCTATTTTAATTGTGACATTACCTTACTGTGACACATTGATTTTGGTACACTTTGAAAGGCCATATCTTGATTTTTTCAAATGGCACTCTATTTATTTGATTACTTAGTCGCATTGAACATGTCATTCTTCATCTTTTCTATATTTATGTTTTCTTCCAAAAGTTGATGGTTTAGAAGATATTCCACATTTTCAAAAAAAATCAACACATTATTTCATCTTTTAAACGAGTGACATGAAAAATAATAAATTCTGATAACAGACGTCAACGTAACTGCTGCGGGCGTCAATTTCGAAGTTTGATGAGAAATTACTCAAATCAAATTATAGAAGCTTAGTACAGGGTGTCCCATTTTGGGTACTTTTGAATGGTATCTCCGTTATTTTTGAAGATAGAGGGTTGCGGTTTTCGCGACACTGTGCTACTTTTTCGAAAAACTGAAGATGCCGTCAACATAATTTTAATAACTCTTTTAGTTTTTAAGATACAGGGCATTTTTGAAAATGTTGCAACGGGGGGCCGTTATCCTTCATCTTATCGAAAATGTAAAATAACATCCTTATAGATTTTTTTCCGTAGAATGCATCGGTGTAGATAATTTTCGTTACATGTTTACTATTTTTGGGTTATAAAGCAAACTTATGTTTCTTTAAATGGAATACCCTGTATATTTATAGACTATAAAATTTGTCTTTTTTTTACCTTTTCAAAAATATATGATACTATAAACTTTTTCTCAGAAACGCGCAAATAAAAGACAATTTTCTGAAATTGAATGCATAAATCAATAGAAGGCCATGGATAACAACAATGAACAAGTGAAAGTCTGTTATCAGAATTAATTGTTTTTCATGTCACTCGTTTAAAAGATGAAAAAATGTGTTGATTTTTTTGAAAATGTGAATTATCTTCTAAACCATCAACTTTTGGAAAAAAACGTGAATATAAAAAAGATGAAGAATGACATGTTCGATGCGACTAAGTAATCAAATAAATAGAGTGCCATTTGAAAAAATCAAGATATAGCCTTTCAAAGTGTACCAAAATCAATGTGTCACAGTAAGGTAATGTCACAATTAAAATAGATTATCTCTCCGTCAAAAGATACCCAGAACAATTACTTAGATACAGCCCAAATAACAACTTGATATTCAAAAAAACAAGTGCCCTGCGATTTTTTAAAGAAATGCCTGCAAAGGCATTAATTTTCAGAAAAAATTGAATAACTTCTGAACGGCTGAAGCGATTTGCAAAAACTTAACAAATTTACAAATCTCAATAAAAGACAAATTCAAATATGTGTACAAATATATATAGTGCCATTTAAAAAAAGTATCTTAAAAATTGCTCCGTAAAAATGGTACACCCTGTAAAGGGCAAAATAATTTTACGAACTGCACTCTGACCTCCCATTTGCAGAACCGTTTGGTTCGTTTCGATATCATTAACGGTGTAGCTGCAATCAAGCTTTCCCATATCAATGACTCACCATGTATATATATATATATATATATATATATATATATATATATATATATATATATATATATATATATACCTATGGTACACATGTACGTACCATAGGTATATACTACAGATTATTATTATATTAAGATTTTTATGGTACGTACTCAAACGTCACCGTCATGGGCCTAAGGGGTCATGTATTTCAGTGTTTCCTATTAAATTGAAATATTTTTGTGTTATATTAATTTTTTTAATATTCAGCATTAAAAATTCGCTACCGGGTGCCCCCCTGAGGGCGATGCCCCAAGGCACGTGCCTCGCGTGCCTTGCCGTTAAGATGGCCCTGATATATATATATATATATATATATATATATATATATATATATATATATATATATATATATATATATATATATATATACCTATATATATATATATATATATATATATATATATATATATATATTTATATATATATATATTTATATATAGGTATATATATATATATATATATATATATATATATATATGTATATATATATATATATATATATATATATATATATATATATAATCTCTTGATAATTATTTAGCAATAACAGGCTGGTTGAATCTTAAAAAACTCGATTTTATTAAAGAGTTGACGTTTTACAACAATTCGAATATATATATATATATATATATATATATATATATATATATATATATATATATATATATATATATATATATATATATATATATATATATATATATATATATATATATATATATATATGTATATGTGTATGTGTGTGTGTGCAAGTCGGACTCGCGCACGAAGGATTCCGTACCATTGACTATGCCCCCTTGAATCTTAATTTCATTTTTATTTTATTATTTATTATTGAAGTGAATATACAATTAATGAATATTTCAAGTGCCTACTTGTTACTTTTATTGATATCGAGCAAACAATGGGGTTTTTTGTATGGGAGCCCCCTAAAATATTTAGTCGCGTTTGTTGTATGAGAGCCCCCCTTAAATATTTATTTTATGTTGTTGTTATTGTGGCAACAGAAATACATAATTTGTGAAAATTTTAACTGTCTAGCTATAGCGGTTCTTAGTAATAGTGTTTCGTTTTTACCCTAAAAATCATTAGACAACTTTGCGATACATTTTGATTCTCCCACAAGATTTAACTGTCAAATAATGGAGAACATAATTTCATATATTCTTTTTCAAAATGAAAATTCTGAACTGAACTTTTTTAAATATTGGATTTCTTCTACAGAAGTTGAGCAAGTTATGCTTTAATTGGTATAGTTGAAAACTAGGTGACGCTGTGTTGTGCAGTAAGTCCTTGAATTAATCGTGTAACAGGCGCCATCTATTCTTTTGCAAGAAGTAATACATTTGGTTGTTAACTATTAATAATTGTTCGTAACTTAAGCTTCACGGGATCTGTTAATATAGTCATAGATGTATGCACTCGAACAGTAGTTGTTCTTTTAGGTCAGTAGAAAACTACGAGCGTGTGTATGTACGGAACTATTGAATTGATACTGGGCCATCTAGGTGTTAATTATGAAACTAGTTATTTTGTACGCGAATTATTAATAATCTTCACCTTAAATAATTGATCAGGTAGTCGAGAATAATCGAGAATGACAAAAAACAGGTCAGTTTTTAAACGATTTCCAATTTTTTTCCAATCTGGATATTTAGATGGAAATTAGAAATATCCATGTAAAAAATTGGCCAAGTGCGAATCGGGATAGCGCACGCAGGGTTCTGTATAGGGTTGCCAACTCTCAAAAAGACCAACCCGGGAGAATTTTAAGAAGTCGGCTAGGGGGGGGATGAGACAATGTCGATCAATTTTAAATTTTACTTTGCTTTCGAGCAGCATCTAATATTTGATGGCTTCTCACCACAGAATCATAATCATTAAAGATCGAAGTTTGTTAGAGCGACGGTTACGTATAATTTTAAAAAAAACCGGAGATATTATTGCAACTCGGAAGTTCGGGAGGTTAACCATCATTACCGGAGTCTCCCGGGCAATCCGAGAGAGTTGGCAACCCTAGTTCCGTACCATTGACTATGCCCTCCTTAAATATTCATTTTATTTATTATTTATTATTAATAAATAAAAGTACAACTGAGTATTTTGTGAATATGTCAAGTGCCTACCTGTTACCTTTTATTGATATCGAACAAAAATAGGCAAAAAATGGTGTTTTTTTTTCATGGGCGCCCCCTTGAATATCCGTTTTATTTTATTATTTATTATTGAAGTAAAAATACAACTGAGTATTTTGTGAATATTCAAGTGCCTACCTGTTGCCATTGTTGATATCGAGCAAAAAAGGGCAAAAAAATCGCGTTTGTTGTATGGGAGCCCCCCTTAAATATTTATTTTATTTTGTTTTTATTATTTGTTGTTATAGCGCAATATAGGCAACAGAAATACATAATTTTTGAAAATTTCAACTGTGTGGCTATCGCGGTTTTTGAGCTACAGCCTGGTGACAGACAGACGGACAGACAAACGGACGGACAAACGGACGGACAGACAGCGAAGTCTTAGTAAAAGGGTTTCGTTTTTACCCTTTGGGTACGGAACCCTTAAAAGTCAATAATTGAAGTCACATAATTTATAATGTGATGTATTTTGGCTAGGAAAATATGTCAAGAATCAGTTAGCTGAACTATTTGATTATATCCTTCATATACAGTTTCTTGTTTTCAATTCATTTACTTAGAACTTAATAAAGCAAATGCACGAAAAGTACAAGATTCTTTTTCTGAGATGAATATTGGTTCATACCAGAAAATGGATATATTTCTAAGAAATCTGAATTACTTTTTTCCGAGTACTCATCAAATTCGGGACAGTAGCTTGTTTTTCAGGAAAATCCAATTACTTTCACTCCAACAGGCGTTCTATCGATTGAAATTTCCATTAATGCAATATGTAAATGGGTATCAAAATTCAAAATTCAATCATGATAATGTGGTAGGCGAGGTTTGTGTCTACTGAAATTTTACGTAACTCAGCTTTTTACGTCTTCTTTTGTTTGCGTAATTTGCTCATACGGATGTTTTCTGCATCACTGAAACCTTGTAGATTGTAGATGATACAGGGTGATCAGAGCAATAAACTCTGAATTTGAAAATTTCTGGGTAATAAATATTCCTTTTTAGTCGTAAATAATAGACTATTTTACTGTATCGAAAGTAAACAATGAGATGCGGGAGCGGATGTTAAAAAGGTTTTAGACCTCTTGTCACAGGATTTCCGAGATTTTTTCCGTGTACATTTCAACATCTAGGTCAGCCCAGTGGCGTAGATACCCCCCCCCTATCTAGATCAAGGGGATCAATCCCCCCCATGAGCCTACGATAATTATAATAGATAGAACAAAATAAAGGTCTTCGTATCTATGTACGTATTTAAGTACCTTTACATGATATTAACTGAGCACTAGCACCTCTTCTGGCATTATGTATGTGCAATTATAAAATCACCTAGATATGTTTTTATGACGGCTGTGCAATTGAGTATTGTATAATTTCCGCTTCGAACAGGCCGACCAATCAGGAATGGACATAATTTTAACATTATAAAGTACCTAGTAGTTTTGAGCATATTTTATTCAATGTTGAATTAGTTATGCAATCGGCCACTATGAGCAAAAAAGTGCTTAAAAAGTTCAAATGGCTCAGATGGAAGATTTTTATTTCGAAAGGAAGAAGTCAACCAGAATCTCCACGCACTTCTCTTTCTAAATTATATACTATACTTACTATTGAACAAAAGTGCTCGAGATTTTGTTTAATGGTGTAGTATTATATCTAAAGCTGTTTCGTTCAATAGTATTGGTAGTATAAAATTTAGAAAGAGAAGTGCGAGGAGGTTTTGGTTGACTTCTTCCTGCGTACATAAAATTTTCCATTTCAGCCGTTTAAGCTCTTTCAAACACGTTTTTTGGTCCTAGTGACCGATTAAATTCCTGTTTACATTCGAGGAACGTGACTTCTGCTCATAGAAGATTTTCAATCAATATTTAATATTTCGAATATTTTTTAATGTAGAGTAGTTATCAAAATATGAGCTCCTTAAAAAAATAGGACTAAATTTTGGATTTGACTATCAATTTAATTACCTACTCCAGAATATTGTGAAGTTAATAAAAATTGTCGAGTTAGTAAAAATTTTTTTGCGATGGCGTATAATCCATTTATGGACTTCTATATCATGGATCTTGGAAAAATATTTACTAATCATGAGAATACAGTCTAGTTTACAAGTGCTTTTTTGTTCAACTTTTTCCATCAGTCTCGGAAGAATACGAGCCATGTGTCATTCGATTCGAAATGGCATGTAGAAATTTTTTGAAAAAAAATTAAGTTCCGTTCGCGAAAAAGTGATAAACAATTTACTGAAAGAAAAATAAAACGGATTGTTTTATCAAATATCTCAAAAACTGATACTGTTGATATCTAAATAAAGATACAAAGAGAGGAGGAAATTTAATGTAAGAAATTTTTGATTCCCGGAACTGTAAGATAAATATTTATAATTTTGTCAGAGGGGTAAAAATACGGCCGAAACAGGTAATCTAGCTTGCGAAAGTCACGCTCATTTGGTACACTTCAACAATATTTAACTATATTTAATATGAAAATTAAGGAATAAAAAATTTCATACTGGATAGGTAAATGAACAATATACCTGACTAGCAGTTCTGAATTGGATTTTCCTATTCTAATAATTATTTGTAACCATCTTTCTATTGACCCCTTCTACGAAATTTGTCATTTCTTGTTTTTGATATAACAGAGAATCATAGTTAGTTTGCCATTAGCATTTGAAGAAGGTGAAGTTCCACCGAAACGTGCGTCATGCGTTATTTCTTTTAATAAATGTGTAAATTTTTATTATTAACCATTATTATAAATGAACAATAATCCAGCGACAACAAATTTTTATCGCTATTTTCGCGCATCTGTTTTTTGCTGCTTGAACAAGAACATTGCAAGTATTTTAACTGTTAAACTATAAAACTGATATTTTTTTCCTTTCTTGGAGCTAGTTTCTACAGTCCTCAGAATAGATCCCGTTTAAAACATTCGATTTTTTAGTTTTTTATTAACAATTTACTTAGTTGCAAAATTAAACACTATAATTAATCATTATATTTTTTTTCCTGATTCTCTTATAAACAACGCATTTATTTATAACAATTTTTTCAACAACAGGAGATGAACATTGAAAACAACCATTTCCATGTAGCTTCTGATAATAAAAAACGGACAATTAAAATTATTTAAAAAATTTCATTTAGATTTTGCAAAACTAACTACGTAAATTGTTAATAAAAAACTGAAAAATTTTGAAATTTTTTATTTTTTCAACAGGGCTTTACTTTAACAGTTCCAAGAATGAAAAAATCTCAGATCTATACTTGAAAAGTTATCACAATTTTCATGTTCAAGCACCAAAAAATTTTTAATTAACTATTGTATAACTAATAGAAGAATTTCTATTACTCCCGGATTATTGTTCATTCGCCGATTCGGTAATTTTTCATATTTAATATGGTTAAATAATGTTTATTGTTTAAGTGTCCTAAATGGGCGAGACTTTCCAAAACTCCTTTTCAGCCGTATTTTTATCTCTCTGAGAAACTTATGAATATTGATTCTACAGTTCTGGAATTTGAGTTTTTCTTTTGGGAAATTGCTTCTTCTTTTTGAATCTTCCTTCAGATTTCAAAAATCTCAATTAGTTTTGTACATATTGGCAATAAACCAATCCCCTTTTTTTTCAAGTAGGTATAATGTTTATAACTTTCACAATTTTTGCTTGCGAATTTTTAATTTACTCAGAAAACATCTACATACTACTCCTAATCGATTGACGTTTTGCTTTTATTTTTACGAAACTGCTGAAAAAAGTTGAAAAAAAAAGCACTTCTTGACTAGACTATTTTTATTAACTTCAGGGACCTACGGTTTAACGCCGGTTCCGAACGGCCAATGGGCTTGAATCTAAGTCATTACCCAACAGATTAATTTTTGAACCACTAAATTCCGGACATACACTACACCCAAGAGCAAGGTGGGAGTCGAACCCACAATCCTTTGTTTACAAGCGATACACCTCACCGCTGGGTTACCGAGGCCTCCTTGACTAGACTGAATATATAAAAAAGAATTTCGGTATTTTTCAAGCATGATTTATACGAAATTGACAAAGCAGCTGATAAATTCATCAAAACCGACAAATTTTATCAAAAATTTTTACGTCCACACCTGCTGTTCTCGTTAGTTGAAAGTGTGGAACAAATATTTAATTCGTCAAGGCGATGTTAAGCCAAAAAAATTTTTTTTTGCTTATTTTGTACTACATGAAAGATTATTTTTATCAACAAAAATAGAACTTTAGACGAAAAACTTATGGAATTTTACACAAAGTCATATCCCCCCCCATAGCAAAAAGCTATCTACGCCACTGGGTCAGCCCCATCAAAACGAATGAGCTGAAAGTTGGTATATGAGATTATTTGGGAGTCAGAACAAAACTATCGAAATTTTTGAGAATTTTGTTTTAATATTTTGGTATCTCTCCAAACTTAGGTGAGTGTATAGAGCTAAAAAAGTTTTTTTGAGATTTCTGCACCTCTAACTTGATGTTAGGGAAGTGGATTTTGGAGGTATAAACGTTGCTTCCTAACAAAATTTGAAATGATTATGTACTACGATGACTGATGCAAATTTTTACAAAAATTTAAAAGATTTTGCTGAAAATAAATCTAGAAAAGTTGTAATTTAGTATAACAATATTTGTTAGTATTGAGTAGTGTTAGTATTAAGCTCTGGAAGAATTTTCGCAGACCAATATATGGCATTTTGAATCGAAGTAACCTTTACTTGCTGAAAATTCATATTAAGAAATAAGAACATGTTTATTTAAACTAAATATCCACTACATTTACAATTAAATGACAATTGTTTCGACAACACAGTGTCTTCATCAGATTTAGTTACAAAATGTTTACCCCTTAACGAGACCCCAACCACTTCTCGGCATATAGGCCCCTGCTCATGATGTTAAGAATTTGAATTATTTCAAATTCTGGATTTTCTGGAATTTGAAATATTGCAAAGTTCCTTTTGGTAACAAACCTTCTCAAACTAAAATTCTTTTCATTTTAATTGATTCCATAAAATGGCACAGCTCATATAACAGAAACAAAAATGTTTATATATTTTTCTGAATATGTTTATATAAAGCTTCGTTAACAGATATTGAATTTCAGATTCTTTCTTGGCCGATTAATAAATACGAGTGGTTTAAAATCATCGTTCCAATTCGATGCAATGAATTAGATTGATTAAAACAGCCAATTGTTAGTTAGCTGTTTCATACTGGTTTTACCGGTTCAATCCAAATATCAATCAAGTACTAAAAATCTTAAGCATGAAATATTTGTGTAACCATTGAGTTATTGGCCACAATCTTCTGAATAAAAAAGAACAATAAAACAAACATAGAGGTATCTCAACCAAAAAAAGACACTCTGATAAATTTGGTAGCAATAATTTTCTTAAATCTTAGTATATATATATATATATATTTATAGTTTTATATATATTTATTTGTATATATATATATATATATATATATATATATATATATATATATATATAAATATAGATATATATATATATATAGATATATATATATATATATATATATATCTATTGCAGATACAATTAAATAAAATACCAAGTTTTATAACGCATTAAAATAGCTCCCGGTATCAGAAAAATTTTGAATTACCTATATTCCATAAATAATTATTTATTTTTCTCTACGACTATTGAGTTGTATTTCTTAGTGTTATGATAATTATGAAGAGAATGAAATATACAGTGTCTAGGGAGTGGTTTTGGACATGGCTTTTTAATATATATATATATATATATATATATATATATATATATATATATATATATATATATATATATATATATATAATTTTCCTGGTGGTCCACCCTGTATATGTGTATATATATATATATATATATATATATATATATATACACATATACAGGGTGGACCACCAGGAACTGCATCGATCGATATCTCAGAAAATTGATTTTAGGTACAATTTTAAATTTTGGAACCTTTCGAGGTATTTTAGGGCCTATTCAGCTAAAATATTTTCATCTATTGGACATTGCCGGTTATACCGGAAATAGACCCTATGTCGTTTATTTCAAATGGGATACCCTATATATTATTACATTTTTGAATGTAACTCAAGATTCTAGGCAGATTTTATGCATCATGCCCTCTACCTAAGTTTAAGCGTTTTTGACATATTTAATGTCAAAAATAACGGCAAGCCCTTATATAATAATCAATTGTTCCTCTAGTCATACAGGGTGTTCAAAAAATAAGATCCAAAATGAGATTGAGAAAACTGACTAAAATCAATTTTTTCAAATGGAAACCCTCTATTTTTCTTATTTTGTATTATTAAACAACAAAAATTGAGCTAATTTTGTATAAGGTTATCTATACCTAAAATTTTATTTTTTCGAAATAATGCCAATTCAATTTTTTTTATATGGATACTCACGATCGTATTTGACATTTCAAATCATCGTAATGGCACCCCGGTTATATTATACAAACGAAGATTATTTAAACTTATTTATTATTTATAGACAATGTGATAAAGTTATATTTCTAGAAAATGTGATACATTTTTGACACGATATTCTCAAATACAGAAACCATCACCAAATACTATGCGACGAATTATAGAAAACTTGAAGAACTTTGGGCCTGAAAAGGAAAAATGTACAGAAATGAACCAGTTATCAACAATGAAAATATTTATACCGTAAACTGGAAATAGAAATGTTGAAAAAATTATGGTGGCATCTGA
Organism: Cynegetis impunctata; assembly: GCA_030704885.1. Taxonomy (NCBI): domain Eukaryota; kingdom Metazoa; phylum Arthropoda; class Insecta; order Coleoptera; family Coccinellidae; genus Cynegetis; species Cynegetis impunctata. The sequence continues at coordinate 153,869 of JARQZK010000011.1, read as the reverse complement.
GCCACAATTGTTCATAGGTGGCTCTGCTTTTTATTGACTGATGGTCCAGGTCTACAAATGCTGTACTTACTCGCCTCATGCAGTATTCCATGGTGGTCACTGCGGTGTTATACACGTTATTATTCACTGTTTCCCATAAATAAAAATTGAGAACTGATAGGCAAGGGGAGCGATGGCCAAATATTTGATCCATTGATCATAAAATAAGTTTTCCAGATAATTATTGACCTAATGGGTATTATGCAGAGGCGCCCCCCATAATGTTGATAGAAAAGGTTTCGAAGATCGGCCAGGCGCAAGTTGTCTAAATAGTCAACTTTAGAATTCATGTGTTTCTGTTTTTGAGGATATGGTGTCACAAATGTATAGGCCAAGCTACAGAGATTCAGAATGAGCATTTTGCGCAAAAAGTGTTGGAAGAAAACCAGCTCCGCCATTGTTTGTAAAATAGTTCCACATGATATAGCGATATGTTTTTCACTCGACTTTATTATTTATATCTTTGTTATTAACAATTTTATGCATAAAATCACGTAAATTTTTAGTTTTTTGCTTATAAAATTGAAACTATCAGAGTAATCGTGATGATGTCAATAGACTTATTGTAGAAAATGAAAACACGAAAAAAATGAGAGGTCGGATGTTTCGATCAAACCCTTAGTCTATGGGAAAATTGAAAAAAATCGGCCAAAATGCAGTTTTTTCAAAAATTCATAACTCGGTTATTTTTTGAGTTGAAGCGTAGATCCTCCGGTTAGTATTATTTATCAATATAAACTTTATTTTTGCGGAGAGCAGGAACTGTCCGATGCATAGTTTTAGATCTGTGGCCATTTGAATATTTGACTATGCATTTTTCCAGCAGACCTGAATGCGACGGGTATGGTCCGATTTCAATTTACAAAAAAGATTTTGAAAGTAGAATTCTCATAGTTCAAAATGTTTATCTTGGTTTTACACGAAAACGCTGAGAAATATGTTAAAAATAAAGCTGAACATGACGAAAAACGGCCGAGAAATAACCGTTATGTTCAAAATGCCGACGCTTTCGAATGTCATGCTTATCCTTGCCTGCTGCTCTACCCCCACTCTTCAACTACTCTCACGCGCTCGGCCCTTTTTCGTCATGTTCAGCTTTATTTTTAACATATTTCTCAGCGTTTTCATGTAAAACCAAGATGAACGTTTTGAACTATGAGAATTCTACTTTCAAAATCTTTTTTGTAAATTGAAATCAGAACATACCTGTCGCATTCAGGTCTGCTGGAAAAATGCATAGTCAAATATTCAAATGGCCACAGATCGAAAACTATGCATCGGACAGTTCCTGCTCTCTGCAAAAATAAAGCCTATATTGATAAATGATACTAACCGGAGGATCTACGCTTCAACTCAAAAAATAACCGAGTTATGAATTTTTGAAAAAACTGCATTTTGGCCGGTTTTTTTCGATTTTCCCATAGACTAAGGGTCTGATCGAGTCATCCGACCTCTCATTTTTTTCATCTCTTCATTTTCTACAATAAGTCTATTGACAATACCACGATTACTGTGATAGTTTCAATTTTATAAGCAAAAAACTGAAAAAACGCGATTTTTTGCATAAAATTGTTAATAACAAAGACATAAATAATAAAGCCGAGTGAAAAACATATCGCTATATCATGTGGAACTATTTTACAAACAATGGCGGAGCTGGTTTTCTTCTAACACTTTTTACATGAAAAAATCTCTGGCCTAGTATCACATGTTCTTGAAATAACACTATCACATTGTCCATAAATAATAAATAAGTTTAATCAATCTCCCGTTTGTTTAATTTAACCTGGGTGCCATTACGATGATTTGAAATGTCAAATACGATCGTGGCTATCCTAGATCTAATTGTTTGTTGTTAATTAAATGGAAAATCGCCACATAAAAATATAAAATTGCCAATATTTCGAAAACTGAAAATTTTAGGTATAAATAACCTAATACAAAGTTACCTTAATTTTTGATGCTAAATACTATATAAGAAAAATAGGGGGTTTCCGTTTGAAAAAATTGATTTTTATCAGTTTTTATCTCATTTTAGATCTTATTTTCTGGACACCCTGTATGATTAGTTATCCAAAATTATACGAAATCTATTAGATTAAGTTCTTCTCAACAAGGAATCCAACCCAAAGTAAGTAATAAGGGCTTCTTTAGAGGAACAATTGATAATTATATTAGGGCTTCCAATGGTCATTTTTGACATGAAAACTTAAGTATGTCAAAAACACCTATACTAGGTATAGGACATGATACATAAAATCTGCCGAGAATCTTGGGTTGTATACAAAAATGTAATAAAATATAGGGTCTCCCATTTAAACTAAGCGACTTAGGGTATATTTCCGGTATAACCGAATATGCTCAATAAATAAAAATAGTTTAGCTGAATAGGCCTCAAGACATCTAGTCAGTTTCCAAAATTTCCAATTTTTCCTACATTCAGTTTCTCAGATATCGATCGATGCAGTTCTTGGTGGTCCAGACTGTATATATATATATATATATATATATATATATATATATATATATATATATATATATATATATATATATATATATATATATATATTTGTGGATGAACCATGTTCAGAAGTGGTGAAATCTTGATTTTACTCCGTTTGCGGAGTTATCTTAGCAGTTTCTTGTTATGTGATCTCAATCGGCCTATTCCATCAACCGAATCGCTTCTATATGTTAAATCTGAAATGTCAACCTCTAGTAGGTAGGTATATTTTCATTTTATCTAATACATATTGTTTAACCTTCATTAGTATTGTCAATAATTGAACTAAAGCTTCAGTTTTAATTTTTTTTTAATATGGGGTCAATTTTTGGCTTCAGCTTACCAATTAGAGAGAACAGCCAACAACAAGTAATACTTATACATTTCTGTTCATTTTGGCAAGCAATATTTTTATCTATTAGTTAGATCAATTCAGTTGTGTCTTCGTCATCGTGTACAAGTGGGAATTAACAGATTAATTAAAAGAATGTTCTGCCTGATGAACAATTCTCTGAAGTTTAATTGTATTCAAGATAAAACCAAACTTTAGCGGTTCAGTCTGATAGATATATTAATTGTTGGCTACAATTCTATTAATAAGCTTAAGTAAAATCATGTGGTGTTATTTGCATATTACTTAAGATTTTACTGAGAACAGCGCAATAATTTTATACCAACATTCTTTGACATATATGAAGAATAATAAATACTAAATTGACAGGCGAATAGCTGTCAAAGATACGCCATATTGCAATTCTAGATTCGTGTGAAATTTTTATAAATTGAAGACTTTGTGCTCTTTTATATTGCGGGAATTAATCAATTAAACTTATGAAACACTTTGAATAAGTTCTATATGCCTGCAATAATACATTTTCACATATTATATTGCAGAAAGATTTATTCAAATTACGTATTTGTTTGAGTATTTAGCTGCTATTGAATGTGCTTTTTTTAAAACTATTTATAATATAATAGATAATTTGATATATAGTATGCCTTTATTAGTTTTTATATAGATTAAAATTGTGACATATTTTATTATTCTTTTTCTCTCAGCTATGATCAAATTTATATTAGAATAATGGAGAAAAAAAAGTTGAAATGTAAAGTGACCAACTTCGTTGGGTTCACAACCACAGAACGGTTTCTGTTCCACACGGTGTTCGGTGATTAAGATGGCGAAGGGACACAGATAAGTTCATCAGCCAACTTTTACAAATACGTTTTATTTTTCACTTGTATATTAATTTTTGATTTTACCTCAGATACGGTTGCTATAAATACACTCATTATGCCCTAGGGCGTAATGAGCGGCCATTATGGATCATAACGTCCGCTAATTGTACGAGGAGAAATGAAGCAACTTCCATTGATTAAATACTTCATAATCCTTGTCGTATAGACTCTGGATTTCTCCGGCAATGAATTATTCGCAGCTTTGCTGCATTTTCTATGATATTTTTGGGTTAATTCATTTTCATTTCCATTATTTCTATAAGACTACACAAAGAAAGCAGCAATAACATTCACTAAATATGATGACAAAAATATTCACAAACGTCAAAATATCAACAAATGACATGCCTTCTATGAGTAGAAAAATGGAAAGTATAGGAGCAATGAACCGATTTTAAAATCGATTTTTCGTTATAATAAAATGGTTTTTTCGTGAAAAATAAAATCTTGTATGCACCACGTGCGTTACTAACGCCTATCCTAACGCCCATCGGGCGTTAGGATCTATATAACGCACTTGGTACATAAATAACTATTATTATTCAGAATTTGCTGGTTGATAGATTTTCTCATTTACGATAATTTGACAAGTTATCCAGAGAAACTAATGCACTTAAAATTTAGTGTTGTATATTCAGATGAAATATTTTTAACATTTGAATTTCAAAAAGAAGATTACTAAACACAGGCGAAGTTACATAAATCATAACGAAGATTCAATTTTATGATAGACATTTAATAAAAGAGAAACATGACTTCAATTCGGATTTTAAAATTCTACATCTCGGAACAAAAGGTTCAAAATTAAATCTTATGGAAACTAATAGGCATAAAAATTCCCAGAAGTTACTTAAAAACCAATTGGATGATAACAGCTTCCCCCTTCTTAAACTTTTCAATGAATAAGGGTAATTTGTTCTTATAATCCCAGAATTGATTTCCCAAATTTATAATTGTACTTTGCAAACCTTGTATTAGATATTTTAGCTTTAGTTTGAAATTCCCACCTGAATAAGCTGTAGGGTCCGCGGAACGCATTTTGCAACTTTTACTTTTTACGTTAGATTAGTTTAATATTTAGACAATGAAATATTTGAGCTCACATGAGGTTTTTGTTTTTACGCATTTTACAAATTTTGAAAATTCATATTTTACCTACATTGTTTATAAAAAGTAGAGAAATCAACATCAACTTCGATAACAACTCAGAGCCACTGTTACAATTTCTTTTATATGAGTTTTATTCAAGAATTAACAACAATCCAGCAAGATATAGAACAAGATACAGTACTACAACCGGTATAGTCTTTTCGAAACATATGAGCCATACTTTAGGTACTACAAACCAATCATTACTAATTGATTAGTATGCTCATTAACTGAGATTGAATTCTCGCACATCACTTGGTGAAACATCATAAAAAATAAAGTAAAAACTTTAAAATGAAAAACACTTGGCTTATGTTTCACAATATAAAAAATATTTAGATACTGTATTTAGCAGTAACGAAAAGTCGACATGTTTCGAGTTATGAACTCATTATCAAGACTGACTACAGGAGAGTATTGCATCGTAATTTATAAAACAGACAAAAGCAAAGGTGAAACCTGAAAATCAATCTGTTCGTTTACAAGGGGTAATTTACTATTATGGGCGGAACTTATTTCGAGAATTTCAAGAAGGTCAAGGCGTTTTCCTTTGTTACCTGAGTGTAACAATTTGGTTTTGTTGGAATCCAGGAAGTGATTGAATTTTATACAATGTTCAGAGAAGCCAGTGGTATTTTTGTTTTGTAAAATTGACTTTTTATGTTCTTCAACACGAATATTTATATTCCTTCCTTTCTGACCAATATAGAATATTCGTCGCAAAATATTTTGTAAACACCACTGTTTTCTCCGATGTTAGATTTTTCTTTATTATTGACCAAGAATGACTTCAAGTTTCTTTTATTTGTACAAATTGTTTTAACTTTATTTTTCGATAGTCTGTTGCAAATTTGACTACTCAAATTAGGCACATAATTTATTGGGAAGTATTTTTGTTCTTCATTAATAGTTTGCGTGGGGTATATTGAATGCAACAGATACTTCGTTTTTTCCCAATGAGCTTGTCGATTGAACATTGTATTAAATTCAATCACTTCCTGGATTTCAACAAAACCAAATTGTTACATTCAGGTAACAAAGGAAAGCGCCTTGACCTTCTTGAAATTCTCGAAATAAGTTCCGCCCATAAAAGTCAATTACCCCTTGTAAACGAACAAATTGATTTTCAGGTATCACCTTTGCTTTTGTCTGTTTTATGAATTAGGATGTAATACTCTCCTGTAGTCAGTCTTGATAATGAGTTCATAACTCGAAACATGTCGACTTTTCGTTACTGCTAAATACAGTATCTAAATATTTTTGTGAAACATAAGCCATGTGTTATTCATTTTAAAGTTTATACTTTATTATTTAGTATGCTTATCTTCATAACCTTTTTTAAAATAAACTAATAATTACCTACAATTTCATCACTAATTCATCATTTATTATTTTAGTCATAATACATCATAATATTCATTTCAATCACGTTTCCAAATGCACCTTTCGCCTTTTTTTTTGAGGAGTTTGTTTTCCAATCATATGAAAATTTGAATGTCTGGAAAACATGAAGAGTAATGACAATGATTCTATTGTAATCTTATTGAATCTTATCATTCGGTGATTCTATCGATAACTTAATTGAAAATTGATTGTTTCTAATAAATTAATCCTTCAGATGTAGGTATAGAAAATTCTGATATTTATTGATCTTATTAAATAGATTTGTTGATCTTATCAAATAGTGTATCAAAGGATGAAAAACCGCAATATTTGATTAATGTCACTGTATCAAGAATAGTTGATACATATCTATTCGAGTAAATTTTCACAAATGAGTTATATAAATGATATATAGGTATATATATATATATTTAAATATATATATATATATATATATATATATATATATATATATATATATATATATATAATCTTTTGATAATTATTAGCAATAACAGGCTTGTTGACTCTCAAAAAACTCGATTTTATTAAAATGTTGACGTTTCGCCACGACATTCGTGGCGAAAAAATCGAGTTTTTTGAGAGTCAACAAGCCTGTTATTGCTAATAATTATAAAAAGATTAGAAATAGTTCACAGGCAACAACAATTCGAATGAATATATATATATATATATATATATATATATATATATATATATATATATATATATATATATATATATATATATATATATATATATATATATATATATATATATATATATATAGTATATACAGGGTTATTCAAATTCGAGTCTATGCATGGGGATTTCGATAACGGTAAGAGATAGAGGGTCAAAGTAGCGTATTTCAGAGGTTAATTATATGAATTTAAAAAATCTGAGCTAGCTTCTTTAGTTCTAGAATTATACAGGAAAAATCGAAAATTTTTAAATTCTTCTTTTGCCTATATCTTTTTATTTTAGGAATTTTTTTAAATAAATTGTCACTTTGCCTTTGCAACTTTTTGTAGGCTATCCAAATATCTGTGGGGGCCACCCTCAACTTTTAATTTTTAAATACGGACCTATATTTTTTAATGCAATTTTTTGAATGCCAAGATTCATATTTCATATTGTCGTAGTATTTTCATCTGAATTACAGAGTGTTCTGGAAATATTGAACTATTAATAGTAAAATTTCAACTTTTTTCAAATTTCAGCTGTAATTTGAGGAAAATAATCATAGAATACGGTATAGAATGCCTAGTATTAGTTCAATATTCCCAATGATTTAGATGAAAATGAAACGCCAATATGAAACATGACCCTTGGCATTTGAAAAAATGCAATAAAAATACAGGTCCGTTTTTGAAAATGAAAAGATGAGAATGGTCCAATGTGTACGATACCCTGTATATAGGCACATTTTATTCAGAAATTTGGAGAGGCTACAAAAAGTTGCTTTGGCAAAGTGACAATTTGTTAAAAAAAAATTCCTAAAATAAAAGGATATAGACAAAAGGAGAATTTCGAAATTTCGAATTTTCCTGTATAACTCCAGAACTAAAGAAGCTAGGTCGGTTTTTTAAATTCATATAATTAACCTCTGAAATACGCTACTTTGCTCCCATTTAACCAACCCTCTTTCTCTTACCGTTATCTAAATCCCCATGCATATACTAAAAATAGAGTAGACTGTATATATATATATATATATATATATATATATATATATATATATATATATATATATATATATATTATATATGTATATATATATATATATATATTTATATATATATATATATATATATATATATATATATATATATATATATATATATATATATTATATATATATATATATATATATATATATATATATATATATATATAATATATATATTATATATATATATATATATATATATATATATATATATATATATATATAATATGTATATATATATATATATATATATATATATATATATATATATATATATATATATATATATATATATATATATATATATATATATATATATATATATATATATATATATATATATATATATATATATATATATATATATATATATATATATATATATATATATATATATATATATATAAAATATATATATATATATATATATATATAAATATATATATATATATATATATATATATATATATATATATATAATATATATATATATATATATATATATATAATTTATATATATATATATATATATATATATATATATATATATATATATATATATAGATTACCGTGTGAATTACCACAATCTGGTGAATGTCGGCTTTCACCAGTGAATGTCAACATTCACATAGTCGCTTGGTGCATGTACGAAATATTTGTTATATACCCTTATTTCTGACTTATACCGGCAAATGTCAACAGTCACCATGGTAAAAGTTGAATATGTCGGAAATTTATAATTTCTTCTCCGTATTTCTGTCGCAATAAAACGTCACAAGGAGGCTTCTCATTTTGGGAGGAGTGACAAAGAACTGAAAACAAACAGAACGTTCTAAATGAAAGAAGAAAATAATAGAAATTAAAAGCTTACTCAATTATACAGTACATTTTAAATGAGAAAAGAAAATAATAGAAATTACAAACTTAATCAAGCAGTACATTCTAAATGAAAAAAGAAGAAAGCTTGTATTGCATTACCCCCACTGCTCGAATTAGTGCAGCTGCTTCTCTCAGCGACATTTCTTGAGAAGAAATCTCTTCTATGGAAAGTAAGTAGTCTTCACAAGTTTGTAGTATATATATATATATATATATATATATATATATATATAGGGGCGCCGGCTAATGAAAAATTTTGGAGGGGGCTCATACCGGGAGTCTTGCCCCGGTAAATTTTCTAACTTTTGGATGAAAATTATTGAGTTCCAAAGTTCTTTTAAGCATTTTAAAGTCATATGATCAACTTTAGAACCTCGAAAACTCTACTCTCGATAACTCGACACTCCAGGAAACTCAACAAGCCTGACACATTTTATGGCTTTGAAAAACGAAACAAAACATAAACACGCACAGTATTTTCGTAAAAAGTGGATTTAATTTACAGTAATAATTATGCTTATAGACTTCTACAAAGCAGTGAATATATGCCTCTGAAAAGACTGAAATTATATTTGAATAAATCCTAAACTATCATTAATAGAATAAAACATTAAGTATTGCTGTCGCACAGTAATAGTACTTTGATTAATGAGTGAAATAGCTAATTTAAGCTTACTTTGAATAAGGCTCAAGGTTCATTAAATAAAAACAATATCTCAAAGTTAAAGCTTTCAAAATTTTTAAGTATTAGGTATAAAATAATAATTATGAAAAGATTTAAGTATTTGAAAATAATTAATACAGTACTATAGTAATATAGTAATACAGTACTTAACTAGTACTAATATGTGAAAACTGAAAATTTAACATTCTGTATGCATTTAATTCCTTATTTTATGAAGATTTTTAATATTGCTCTAACTACCATTATTAGGGTTAGATTGTCTCTAGAAAGGTGCAAGTGTCGATCGCCTAGTCTAACTAATGATTTTCTCAAATTATCGATGAATTTTTGAGGGGGCTCGTACCCCTCAGGCTACCATGGAGCCACTGTATAAATATATATTATATATATATATATATATATATATATATATATATATATATATATATATATATATATATATATATATATATATATATATATATATATATATATATATATATATATATATAAATATATTTATACAATTAAGTAAGTAACTGCCGATAGTTTTTTTTATAAAAAAATATTAATTTTAGCTGGGTATTCTGCAAGCAGTCAAGATCTAAACAACCAAATTAGTCTCAGTCGACTCAATAAAGAGTCGAAACGTCGACTGAGAAAAATTTGGTTGTTTAGATCTTGACTCCTTGCCGAATATCCAGCTGTAATTAATATTTTAATATATATTTATATATATATATTATATATATATATATATATATATATATATATATATATAATATAATATAATATAATATAATATATATATATATATATATATATATATATAATTATATATATATATATATATAGGTATATATATATATATATATATATATATATATATATATACAGGGTGATTCATTAATATGTGTAAATATTTTAACGGAAGAATTCTGAGCTAAAAATATGAAGATCTAACCCAATTTGCTCATACAAAATATTTCTCCTTACTGATTTACAGGGTGTTTTATTTAGATTATTAAAAAAGAATTTTGTTTATTACTTTAATGCTGCTCGATATTTCTTTATGATATTTGGCAGTGAGTCAAAGTAGTTTGGGACTCATCAAATAAAAATAAAGAAGACTTTCTCGCTATCACCAGTGGCGTACGGCAGGGGCACGGGAAGAGTTCTCGTTTCCTAAATTCTACGCCACTGGCAGAATTGTCATTTTAGTATGATTTTTCGATTCTCTAATATTTTCTCTATAAATAAGGTACTCTTTGTTCGTAACGCTTGACCCACTATTTTTCGAGATATTTGACGTTGAACATATGGCTGCACAACTCTTTCGATTTTTATGTTCGAGCTATGTCATACGATTGCATGTATTACGTAAAATAAACATTCTTAGGTATTTTTATTCAATCTATAATAATATTAACGAACAATTTAAAACAGAACAACTACAAAAATATCCCAAACGATAAATACTCGCCAGGAACAATAGCAGCAAATTGTATATTCCTCTAATTTTATTGCTAAACATATTTTTTAAAGTTCGAAGATCGTTTAGCGAAAGAATGGATAAACTTATTGAGGTAAACGGAGATCACATTGAACATTTGTTGTAAATTGTTTTTAAATTTTGTTCATAAATTTGATATTCTTCCAAAAATTGTAAAGAAGATCTTGATAATTAAGTATTTATTTTGAACTTTTTTTATGTAGCGCTGGTTATTTTTGTAGTTGTTCTGTTTTAAATTGTTTGTTAATATTATTATAAATTGAAAAAAATACCTAATAATGTTCATTTGACGTAATACATGCAATCGTATGACAAAAAACACCGACATGACTCGTACATAAAAATTGAAAGAATTGTGCAGCCATATGTTCAACGTTAAATATCTCGAAAAATTGTGGCTCTAGCGTTACGAATAAAGAATGCCCTTTTTACAGAGAAAATATTGGAGAATCGAAAAGTTATACTAAAATGACAATTCTGCCAGTGGCGTAGAATTTAGGAAACGAGAACTCTTCCCGTGCCCCTGCCGTACGCCAATGGTGATAGCGAGAAAGTCTTCATTAATTTTATTTGATGTGTCCCAAACTACTTTAACTCACTGCCAAATATCATAAAGAAATATCAAGCAGCATTAAAATAATGAAAAAAATTCATTTTTAATAATCTAAATAAAACACCCTGTAAATCAGTAAGGGGAAATATTTTGTATGAGCAATTTGGGTTAGATCTTCATATTTTGAGCTCAAAATTATCCCGTTAAAATATTTACACATATTAATGAATCATCCTGTATATGTATATATATATATATATATATATATATATATATATATATATATATATATATATATATATATATATTATATATTATATGATATAATATATATATATATATATATATATATATATATATATATATATATATATATATATATACCTATATATATATATATATATATATATATATATATATATATATATATATATATATATATATATATATATTTTATTCGAATTATTGTTGCCTGTGATCTATTTTTAATCTCTTGATAATTATTAGCAATAACAGGCTGGTTGAATCTTAAAAAACTCGATTTTATTAAAAAGTTGACGTTTCACTATGATATTCGTAATTTGAAATTTTCTTTGACATTTATTAATTTGAAAAAAATTTGAAAACAACAAGGTTGCTTTGTCTTGCTAATTATTTATTATATGCTATTCAGTCTAATATTAACATTCAAAAATTGTTATCATTAGATGGTAAGGGAAACCAAAGAAAACTTTTACCTACGTAATGTTTGAAAATAAAATAATAGGGTACTATTTATCTAACAACAAAGAAATTAGTCATGGGAAAACATTGAAGATGTGGAGTAGAATTATGGTATAGCACGTTTATATGGAAGCAGCCGTTGACACGTGTTTCGGACTCTTTGGTCCTCATCAGAACGGCGTAGCCAAGCATTGGATTGAAAATTTGAAGATGAAAATAGTACAACAAACAAAATCCTCTGATACGGAAGACAATCAATCACACAATTGTGGTTTATTGTTTGAACTCTCCGGTATGGGAGATTTGGTCAAACTTTGCCACGGAGGAGATCAATGCTATCCGCGAGAACTAAGAACGAGTAAATAAACAATAACAAAGAAATTAGTCGCGGGAAAATATCAAATAGGTAGAGCAAAATTATCGGTATAGTTCGTTTATATGGAAGTAGCCGTTTTTAATGAAATTTTTTTATTTATTTAGAATTTCAAATCTTTTAAAAAAAGGTACTTACAGTTTAAAAACAATGTATGAAACTCTTAGCTTAAGTTTGGGGTCATTGCCATATTTTCAGCTTGCAATATTTAATTATTTATTCGAATTATTGTTGCCTGTGATCTATTTTTAATCTCTTGATAATTATTAGCAATAACAGGCTGGTTGAATCTTAAAAAACTCGATTTTATTAAAAAGTTGACGTTTCACTATGATATTCGTAATTGAAATTTGTTTGACATTTATTAATTTGAAAAAAATTTGAAAACAACAAGGATGCTTTGTCTTGCTAATTATTTATTATATGCTATTCAGTCGTTCTTAGTTCTCGCGGATAGCATTGATCTCCTCCGTGGCAAAGTTTGACCAAATCTCCCATACCGGAGAGTTCAAACAATAAACCACAATTGTGTGATTGATTGTCTTCCGTATCAGAGGATTTTGTTTGTTGTACTATTTTCATCTTCAAATTTTCAATCCAATGCTTGGCTACGCCGTTCTGATGAGGACCAAAGAGTCCGAAACACGTGTCAACGGCTGCTTCCATATAAACGTGCTATACCATAATTCTACTCCACATCTTCAATGTTTTCCCATGACTAATTTCTTTGTTGTTAGATAAATAGTACCCTATTATTTTTATTTTCAAACATTACGTAGGTAAAAGTTTCTTTGGTTTCCCTTACCATCTAATGATAACAATTTTGAATGTTAATATTAGACTGAATAGCATATAATAAATAATTAGCAAGACAAAGCAACCTTGTTGTTTTCAAATTTTTTTCAAATTAATAAATGTCAAAGAAATTTCAATTACGAATATCATAGTGAAACGTTAATTTTTTTAATAAAATCGAGTTTTTTAAGATTCAACCAGCCTGTTATTGCTAATAAATATAAAGAGAATATATATATATATATATATATATATATATATATATATATATATATATATATATATATATATATATATATATATATATATATATATATATATATATATATAGACAAAATAATGCTCATGATTACTCATCGGTGTTAGTCATTTTTTCCGAAAACTAATATAGACCATTAATAACTATTGGCTAAGAAGATCTTCACTACCAATTAAATCTACTTTCCATTCAAGACGTCTGTAAATGAACCAGTTAACACCCACAAATTTCATTAATCTGTTCTCGAAAAAAAAACAAGAGAGAAAAACAGTTCGACTCAATTCTGTCCCAGCCCACTCCGTTATCAATGCGCAAACTACTTAAAGAAAGCGAAATGTAGAGAAGCGCGTCAGTCGATTTGGGAATTCCTCTGAAAACAGGAAACCATCATCACATCAGAAATCACTTGCAGGGTGTAACACAAAACGTGAATATCGAATCGGCGAGATCGCGTTTCGCCGGAGTCTCTCTGACGGTTCGAGGACGAGCCGTCGAAACGATCTAAACAAACGAACCCGAACAGCTGAATAGATTTCGATGCAAAATTTTTAATATTTACCCACTAAAATAATGACGGACGCGGATTCTAAAAACAACGGGGGCATAGATAACTCCGGTTTTCAACTGTGCGAAAACAGTGCTGTGAATTACGAGAGAGACGATGTGCCAGAACTTAAGAAAAGTACTAATTTCAACAGTTGTGTCGTGGACGTTGGTGTGCCTAAGAGGAAGAAGTCGTTCGTGCAGTTGACGCGAGAAGCTCTGCCGAGATTGGAGAACTACAGAAATTCCAGACGGGCTATCAAAAGGCCCTCGTTGGGGGAACTACATGGAGGCGATGAAAGTTCGAAGGTGAAGAGAACTACTTACATGTTAATGAAATTGAAGTATTAAAATAAAGTAAAATAAAACATTTCTTTTCACTTAGTGAAAAGTTTTGTTTATTTTATTTTTATGCATTTTGAGTTGAGTAACGAAGTTTCTTATTACACGTTACACTCCAGACGCTAGGCGAAATGAGACAGGTCTCAAAATGATGAAGCGTAATGTAAATGTAACAAAGGCTTAAATATTAGATAGGATTTTTCGTTAATTTGTGACAATACATTCGAACTATAAATGGGAAACAATATACTTTGTTTTCATCACTATTTTTATGAGTGTACTTTCGTGGTACCTAGGTACTATTAGCTATACTTTCAAGCAAAAAAAATCTCATTTCTAGTTGCAAAGTCTTAAGATTGAGAAACGATAGATTCAATATATGAATTGGAAACTATCTAATATTTCTTTTTTCAAATATAGAATTATTTTTGGGAATTTTATATAGTTATAATTGAGTTTTTTATATAGATTTTACGTATTACTTTGAAGCGAATAATCGATTATAGTTTTCACGTATAATCTTCTATCTATTTGCATATGATATAGATTAATCAGAGGAAAAGTTTTGTAAATATATATATATATATATATATATATATATATATATATATATATATATATATATATATATATATATATATAAATTTATATATATATATATATATATATATATATATATATATACAGTGTGTCGCATTTAAGATGAAGACACCCCCATATTTCAGTTATTCAAAGGAATATAGATTTGAATTTTCGCACAGTCATAAACGGTGATGGGTCATATTTTTTAAGATACTTAACTGAATTCTGAATTTTAAACTAGGTCTACTACGAATTGACAAATAGGGCCGATTCTCAATATTTTGTTTCGCGTTAGAGATATCGAAAAAAGTAAAGAGAAAAAGTTGTTCAGAAAATTTTTTTAGGCTCATATACCAATTTCCATGACAAAATTCGCATTTTTAATTTTTTCAATATTTTGGTTATAATTCGAAATTATTGAGTTTATTTCTAAATAAACTTCAAACTAACTAGTATTTGACACTTTTGTCAATTTTATTATTTTCCATGGCACACTAAGTATCAAATTAAAAAAAGAAAACTGGTAATAATTTTGGGATACCAAAATATTGAAGAAATTAAAAATGCGAACTTTGTCATGAAAATTGGTATATGGGCCTAAAAAAATTTTCTGAACAAATTTTTTCTTTAACTTTTTTCGATATCTCTAACGCGAAACAAAATATTGAGAATCGGCCCTACTTGTCAATTCGTAGTAGGCCGAGTTTAAAATTCAGAATTCAGTTGAGTATCTTGTCAAAATTTTAACGGTGTATAGGGAACAACAAAAAATAGAAATTTTGATTAGTTGTAAACTACTTTTATTTTCGGCATTATTGAAAAAGTTCATTTAGAAGAGATGTTCAAATTTTTAAACAATATTCAGATTCGAAATCAAAGCCACCTAAGCAACAAAACAAAAAAATTCAATTTTTATGATTCTAGCCTCATAAGGAGTACAAGTATCTCATATACACCTTAGGCGCCTCCCTCATATGAGTAGAGTAATATTTCTATGTGAAATTTTTTCAAATTCAATTACTTTGTGACGTTTTAAATTTATTTCATGAAGCCTAATACTTAATTTTAATACATAGCGGAAGAAACTTCGTTCTCGTCTGTCCCTAACGGCTAATAGACTTGATTATTACACGAATATTATCAATATTGAACCATTGAAACTCATTGAACACACACGAATCTCCATATCTTTCCCATGACTCGAACCCGGTACCGACTGTGTCGTACCGGGTTCGAGTATGCTCAACCATCTAGCCCACAGCGGCCGATAAGTTCAAAATATTTATAACATACACATCGCATATCTATAAATTATTCTATTTAGATTCTCATCAACCAGCCTAAACATAAGATATAACATAGACCATTGTATCCCCAATTAAATTTATGTATAAATTGAATGATGGTCCATGGACCGTTCCTTGTGGTATTCCTTGTACAGCAGTATTTCGGGACGAAACATTATCATCATCTCTCAGTTTTTGATATTCAACATGCAAATAGGAGCAGAAAATTTATTTACACCAATTTTTCCCAGTTTATATAAGTTGAGCTTTCTGTTAATAGTTTCAAAGTCTGTTTGAAAGAAAAAGAGATAAAAACATCTCATAATTATCTATTTCTGAAAGCTACTTATTACATATATTAAAGTCAATTGACTTCTTGCTTAGCCTCGGTGCAACATTGTTCAAAATTACGAATCAACGAAGTAAAACACTTGACTTTTGATTCCACTAAAATTGCTATATTAATCGACATATATATTTCGGACTATCATGTGTTTTCCAACTGATTCGAAAATACATTAATCTATCAATATAAGTACGAAAAGATATTTGGGATCCTTATTGATCAATTATAAGGACAGACAAAGACCACGTGAAGAATCTGATGTATATAAATTGAAATGTATTGATTGCGATGCATTTTATATTGGTCAAACTGGTGGAAAGATCGGTATCAAATTGAATGAACATAAAAAATCATCAAAGTGAGAACATCAGTGGAATTTCGAAACATTGCATAAAATATAATCATCTTATAGATTTAGATAATCCAGAGATATTGCATTTTCTGCACAAAGGCAAGAGGATGGACGCTTTAGAAGCTTTAAAGATTACGTCGGCTAGTTCTAGGAACGTATATTCATTACTAATGACCAAATAGAGCTTAAGATATCCCACTGATTAAAGCATTAATGTAATTAGATAGATTGTTGCATTTTTAAAGCAGTTAAAAAAATTTTGATAATGGTTTAATAGCCCGATATGAAATGTCGAGTAAATATACCAAATTTAGTGGAATCAAGCCATAGATTTAAGTTGTGATTCATAATTTTATTACATATACAGCGTGTCCAAGGATGAGGTGTCCAAGAGGAAAAACTTTTTCATTTTTAGTTTTAGCGAAAAATTTTATACTTGATAAAAAGTTTTGCTTGTTCAAAAACCCCATAAAATGAATTCAAATTTAAGTTTTTCAAAACCTGTTTCATTTCAATTTCATGAAAAACCCTATGAATTTCTGCACTAAGTTGGGAAATATAATAATAATCTAGTGAGTACCTATCTAATTTCTTTATAAATTTTTTAAAATCATTACCTACTTGAAACTGGTACATTCGGGTATTTTTCACTGAATTAATTAATTGCATACTTGTACGAAACAGCTCCAATATCATAGCTTTTTACAAGATATAAGTATTCTTTATTTAAGAGTTAGCATAGTTGAAAAAGAATGAGAATTTGAAAATTATTTGCCGAAGTTGAAAGTTACCTAGGAATATCGCAAGAGTCATTCACTAGATTATTATTACATTTTCGAACTTAGTGCAAAAATTCATAGAGTTTCACATAACATTGAATATAAAATGAAGCAGGTTTTGAAAAACTTGAATTTTACATAATTTACTGGGGTTATTGAACAAGCAAAACTTTTTATCAAGTATTTTCCCTAAAGTTGAGAATAAAAAAGTTTTTCCTCTTGGGCACCTCACACGTGGACACGCTGTATATTCTAACTATGCTTGATAAACAAATTTTGACTCAATCAAATTTGTTCTATAGGACGTCACTAAAATGATATATTCGATTGTGTGTAGGGAATAATTATTTTTGGTCAATTAACTTATTTTATGAATAAAAGCGGACATGTAAATCATCGAAGCATTCAGATTATTCAGTGATTATTATAAATATACCTACTATAGAAAGAACGAGTATAATTCACACAGATTTTTGAAGTTTTTGGTGAACAGAAGCATCTCAAATCAAATCAAAATATGCTATATTGTCTTTCACAATTATACAATTTATTCACAAAGCGAAAAATATAACAACTAAACAACGTCAAACAGAAATAAGAACACATTAAGCAAAAAATATAAAAATTAAACAATGTAAAACAGAAATAAAAACACATGAACCACATTTCCATATAAAATATATACAAACTTTTATGTCAAAATCTTTTTAAATTTTTGATCGTCATTCCAAAGTTTCATCGTATGAAAAATTGACAATTACACAATTTGTCTGATATATCAAAGCATTAATTATCAATTCATTTAAAATATCTCTCATTGGTTGGCGATAATGTTTATTTATTTCCGAAAAACTATACCGTAAAATAACAGCTCACTAAAGTTTTTTGTTGAAAAGAGATATAAAAATAAATTTTGACTGACGTCAAGAATATGCTAGTGAATAAAGATAACTATTTTTACATACACTATCTTACAAACAAATAATTTTTCTAGAATATGGGAAATTATTCAAGTATTATTGTGGATAATATTTGTTGGGAATATCAGATGGGGTAATGTTTGATTGGTTAATCTTCAAATAACAGTTTTAATGAATAATTTAAGTGAATTTAACTCTGTAGAAACAAGGTTTATTTCATATATATGAAATAAACCTTGTTTCTACAGAGTTAAATTCACTTAAATTATCCATTAAAAATATTCTTTTCAAAAGTGAGAACTGAATGTGATGAATAAAAAAAAATGTCACTACTGAATTTGACATGTGAAATATCCTTTTTTAGAACATCCTCAATTCAAATATATTACCAATATTTTGGATTAAAGGTAACAATTCCTCGCACAAATAACCTCAAATAAATAAAATGAAGAAAGAATTTTGTTTGGTACATGTCTTGATTCTCTGAATAGGAACATCCCAGGTATATTTTTCACCGAGTACCTACCTGTAAATTATTTTCTGCTATTCAATTTTGTAAAATAAGACAACCTTTTTGCTAGATTCGAAAAGACTTACCGAACTGACCCTGTACTCATTTAGTCTACATCTGCCACCTTTTTATGAATGTACATATATTATATATAGTCGTTCTTTTTTCCTTTAACATAAGTAGGCAATTTATAACTTTGTCGAATCATTTTAGACATTTAAATCCTTCTGAAAATTAAACTGTCTAAAAACTGAAGAATTCTCCAACTTATACTTTTCCAAATTAAAGTTTAATGTAAAAAAATTTCAGTTGAGAAACACATATTCAAATTATGTCTTTTTTGAAGACCATATATAAATAATGAGATTAGAAAGAACATTGTTAAATTTATGTTATCTTAGATAATTTCTAATTAAGAGATTATAACAATTTAAAATACCGCAATAGTATAATCCCATTCGGAATTTGTCTAAATTTTTTTTTCGCGCATCTGGATTGACTATAATTTTTTAAAATCTTTCACTTGATATACATTATATTTTCTGATTGAATCTCAATAAGTGACAATAAGTCTGGTCAACTCTTCTCAAAGTATTTGATACTTCAATTCCTCCATGTACAGGCTGTCCCATTTTCGATGTCCTTACGGGGTAACTCGCTTATTTTTGAAGATAGAGATTTGCGGTTTTCGCGAACGTTGGCTACTTTTTTGTGAATCTTACGTTACCGTGAACGAAATTTTCATAGCTTGCTTCGTTTCTGAGATACAGGGCGCAGTTGAAAATATTGCATTTCAGTCCCCGTCCTGTATCACAGCTGTCTTTTAACTTAAGGGAGAAGTAAAGACTGTCTTTTATACAACTTTTACGTAGAATCTAGTGGCGTAGTCAGATTTTCAAAATGAGCTGTCATTATTTAGATACAACCTAATGTTATAATTTTTTAAATGGAATACTCTGTATATTTTTCCATATTCAAAACACAAATGTTTTGCGCTTTTCAAAAATATATAATACATTAAAAAAATATTATTTAATATAAGTTACTAAACAGAAATGCATTTAATAATTATTATAACAAAAATAGAAACTTATTTGTAACACTGCTACAAAACAAAGTTCTATTATCTTTCTGTTGAAAATGTTTTGTAAATATTGTTCAAATTACTGCCCATTCTGTTGAAGACACATCTTCTGAGGATGGCGCCAATCGACCACAGTTAAAACAAAAGTCTTATACCTAAGTATTCGAAAACTTCTCTCGGAATTTCTTCAAGTAGTGCAGAAAGAAAATCATCCAAAATTTCCAAATATCTTTGGTGATTCAAGTTACCGTCGAAAATGCGGTAGGCTAATCTTCCTCCTAAAACGAAACAAGATACATTGAAGCTTTAATGTATCTTATTTCCGTTTTGGAGGAACATTAGCCTACCGCATTTTGGACGGTAACTTGAATCACCAAATACATTTGGAAATTTTGGATGATTTTCTTTCTGAAATACTTGACGAAATTCCGTTGGTTCAAGAAAGAAAAGGTTTATCTTAATGAAATATTCCAAAACCAGTGGATTGGTAATAATGGTTCCATAAACTGGCAACCAAGGTCCCCTGACTTATCTATATTAGATTTCTTCTATGGAGCTATATAAAAAATAAAATAAACCACACGCAGCACGAAAATCGAAATGCTCTGATGAATGCTTCGAGAGAAGCTTTCGAACACTCAGATATAAGACTTTTGTTTCAACTGTGGTTGATTGGTGCTATCTTCAGAAGATGTCGTTTGTGTCTTCAACAGAATGGGCAGTAATTTGAACAATATTCACAAAACATTTTCAACAGAAAAATAATAGAACTTTGTTTTGTAGCAGTGTTACATATAAGTTTCTTATTTTGTTATAATAATTATTAAATACATCTCTGTTTAGTAACTTATATTAAATAATATTTTTTTAATGAATACTTTTCATTCTAACCTATATAAATGGAAGTGATATTTTTGTTTATTGCGCCGAACGATCTATTAAAGTGATATTTGTCTTGACTTGCCATAAAAAAAATAAAATTATCTAAATACAGGGTTAATACTTAGAATTTCATATAAGTATTATATATTCTCTAAAAGCGCAAAACATTTGTGTTTTCATGTGGAAAAATATACAGAGTGTTCTATTTAAAAAATTATAACATTGGGTTATATCTAAACAATGACAACTCATTTCGAAAATCTGACTACGCCACCGGATTCTACGTAAAAAATTGTATAAAAGACAGTTTTCACTTCTCCTTGAAATTAAAAGACAGCTGTGATCCAGGACGGGGACCAAAATGCAATATTTTCAACTTCGCCCTGTATCTCAACGAAGCAAGCTATAAAAATTTTGTTTACGGTATCGTAAGATTCACAAAAAAGTAGCAAACTTTCGCGAAAACCGCAAATCTCTATCTTAAAAAATAAGCGAGTTACCCCGTAAGGACATCGAAAATGGGACAGCCTGTACTTTTCTTCCTTTGAGGCTTGATCGTACCCAATATTTATGCTTGCGTTTTTTTTTGCGCAACATAATAAATACTGCGGCTGCTTGCATAAAGATGTAGTTCCACCGGAGGAATATTGAGGAACATTTTGTTGCTGAATGTTTCTCCTTGTTGCCAAGGGTAGAAACTTATGGCAACATACGTAAATTTCTTGTTTCCACTAAAGCTACTAAAATTGTCAATACTTGCATTTTTTTTAACTCGGGGGACCTACAATTTAACGCCGGTTCCGAACGGCTAATGGGCTTGTAAACTATGTACATTACCCAACAATTTTTAATCATATATAACCACTAAATTTCGGACATACACAACACCCAAGAGCGCGGTGGGACTCGAACCCACAATCCTCGGTTTACAAACGGTATAAGGCCGTTCACCTTACCGCTGATCTACCGAGGCCTCTCAATACTTGCATATTATTTAGTAGAAATAATCAACATTTGTTGCCTAAACATAAAGAAATTTTAAGGAACATTTAGAAACATTTTGGAACATACACGGAAACAAGCAACAGCAACAAAAATGTTCCTCCGGTGGAAACGTAGCTATATATTTATTCATTTTCGTACGCTACTGCACACTGAAAATCTGGGACACGAATATTTACTAGTTGCGTTCCCGATACGTTTCCACTGCGATATCAACAAGAATTTTTTTACACGTGTTTCCTAGTTTCCTTTGAAGTTTACCGCTCAAACTGGAAACCGGCGACAAGTAGGAACACTCAACATTTGTTGCCAAAAAATGAAGAAATTTTAAGAAACATTTAGAAACATTTACGGAAACACGCAACAGCAATAAGAATGTTCCTCCGGTGGAATCGTAGCTTGAAGGGTGACAAGTAGAACAGTCAACATTTGTTGCCGAAACATAAAGAAATTTTAAGGAACATTTTGGAACATTTTCGGAAACACGCAACAGCAACAAAAAAGTTCCCTCCGGTGGAACTGAAGCTTTATACCATCGTCAGTCGGAGACATTCTCGAAGGTAGAGACAGCATGTTGTCAACTAAAATATTTCTCAAATTGTTGGCAACTCGGTGTGGACACAATGGAAACAAAAGTGGGTGATTTTCTGGTGACATGAAAACATTTGGAAACACTAAAATTGCCAACAATTTCGGTGTAAACGACAGTGTTGCCAATACACTTGCCAAGTTTAATGCTAAATATTCTGAAAAATAAGCCAAAAAAATGCTAAACATTTGGAAGTTTACATAAAAAATGCTAGAAAAAAAAAGCAAAAGGATAGTTTTTTATTTGAATTAAACAAAATATCAATATCCTACTTAATTAACCAGCTTTCATTCACTGGTGAAGATATAGGTACAGCTGATGACGTGCATGCTGTTTCATTCTGTTCGATAATTTTGATTATACTTGGGGGGCATTTTGTATAAACACTAGGTACACAAAAATTCACAAACAACTAAGACGAACAACGCAAAAAAAGCCGTTCACAATAAATAATCAAATAAACACAGTCACGAAGAAATTAATTTAATTCATGAACAAATTATTATGTTACAATCGGACAACTAAAACCACTTCGAAAATTCACACAATAGCTGCTCTGCTCATAATAATTAAATTAAAACTGATAGCTGACATAGAAAGAAATGTCCAAAGTAGAAATATTTCCGCCCTTTCCAGTAGGTATATATATATATATATATATATATATATATATATATATATATATATATATATATATATATATATATATATTTATATATATATATATATATATATATATATATATATATATATATATATATATATATATATATATATATATATATATATATATATAAATTCCGTAATCATAAAAGATAAAAGGTTCTTTGATGACCGAATGACCGCGGGAAAATCCAATTTAATGAAATTTATGGTATGGATTTGTAGACTTGGATGTCAACAATCTCTAGTTTAAAAATATTTTCAAATGATCTATCATGTTAGAATTATTTGTAAGAAAAATTTTGAGGAAAAATTGTGTTATAATTCGATAATTATGTTACAAACGGCAACGCTGTCAGTAAAGTCCCCTTCCAGCATAGACAAAATCATAGACGGAAGCAACGGCGATAGCTAGGAAAAAAGGTTATGCGACCCCTGAATAAGTATTTTTAGAATTAGATAGAGAATGAATTGATTCACTCACAGATTTACTGGATGAAAAAATGCTAAAAAATATGCTAACATGCCAAATCGTTTAAAAACATGCTAAGCATCATAGAAATATGCCAAATTTAGCCATAAAAATGCCAAATTGGCAACACTGATACCATCGTCAGTCGGAGACATTCTCGATAGTGGAGACAGCTTTTTGTCAACTAAAATGTTTCTCAAATTGTTATAAACTTAGTGTGGATACAATGGAAACAAAAGTGGGTTATTTTCTGGTGAAATGAAAACATTTGCTATCATTAAAGTTGCCAACAATTTCGGTGTAAACGCACCTTTAAATAATTCTTGTTTCTCATATATAACCGGTTTTAGCGATATCTCAATCTGTTGTATATCTGTAAAACCTTGTAATATTCTAATTATTGTTCACACGTGTAATCATAACACAATTTACACAATGAAAACAAAATAATTACCCTAAATGGGAACTTTTTTTTTAACACTGCTAGCTACTGAAGTCTGATTGATTAGGATGTTAATTTTTACGGACAGGTAAATAATCATGGAAACTATTACCTATATAATTTTTGTTAATGTCACATTCACTTTAGCATTAATGATAAATAAATATAGGTTTTATTACTACTTTGTATTTTATGATACTTATCCAATCTTAATCTCAAGTAATAAGGTTCGGTGTTGTCATACGTTAATTTAATTTAAAGTATTTCATGATCAACCTTTTATCTAGGAAATGTAAATAGTTTATTTATCTAATATGATCTCACGCCTTCAAAATATGTCAGATTGATGATGATTTCTTTCGATTGATTCATATCTAGGTACTACTATAAATTTATGAAAGAATTATTTCTTGATAATTAGTTCATAACTCGACTACCCTTTACTACTAAATATAGTATCTCATTATTTTTATATAGTGAAACTTAAGCCAAGTTATTTGAAAGTTTAAACTTTAAAGAATTATTTTATTACTACCAAATCTTATTGATTATACATTCATAATGATAAGATAGTTCTTGCAGTTTAGAGAGTTAAGTATTGTAATTGGATGTCCATGGTCGAGTACGTAACAAATGCCGCCATGTCCAGTTATTCTCAAAACTTACCATAATCCATTTTGTTTCGTCCAAGTCGAGTTCCCTGATTTGCAAAACCCGCCTTCTCATGTCAAGCAAGTATGCCTGCTTTTTCCTGTTGTAGGTCACTCCTACAGTCCGTCCGATCGTGTTTTCGGGAGAATTCTTCGAAAAAAGGATACCATTGTGTGTCCAGATGATTATGTAAACATTTTTGAGGAACATGGAACTGTAATACATCACGGACGAGACACCAAAATATTTGATTGGAAAATTTCGGCTAAGACCTCATTCAAGAACGTTTCCACATGGCATTTTCGTTTCAACGCTTCCAAACGAATTAACATCAGAAAAAAATCTAATGGAAATATTGAAATATGCGGCGAACAGAATATTACAGAAATAACTTTGGGGAATATAAAGGAGTGTTCAAGATAAAGACCACATTGTCAATGCCAAGAAGTGAAAGTGAACTCCGCGCAAATATAAAGGAAGAAAAATTCGTGGACGTCGACAATCTACTTCGGAAACACTTTGGGGAAAATTGGAACACAATGACAGACTTATCATATTACAAGAATGCCATAGATACTAATAATGGAAGACGACAAGCCGGAATCAACAACGATGACGTGGACGAGGAAAGTCTATGTGAAATTATACAAGAAGTCGAGCCCACTGTTTGAAAATACAGTCACCCGATAATTTATGAAAATATTAATTTTTTGGTTCAAAATCCTACTATTTTTCTCATTTAATAAAATATATAAAATTTTTCTTGGCAAGTCTTTTACCTGCAATAGAATATAGTAAGTTACAAAACTGGTTAATATTACAAAATTACAAAAATGGTTAACAAAACTCGCCATTTCCATTAGTCAGTAGCAAAACTTGCCATTTACAACAAAGAATATTGAAAAATAGGCAGAATCAATAAGTTTCTTTTGATAAAAACTGTCCGAAGGAGTTTATAATGTATAGAGATCACATCAAATTGAACCAGATCGCAATAAATCTAATAACCTACTGTTGACGGTTTTTATTGATTTACTGGGAATCTATTAGAAAGGACATGGCAAGTTTTGTGATTATACCTCTCATATTTGGTGCACCCAATCATTATGAGGACTATTGTTGGTGCATTTTATACTTTGTTTCAAGGCAATGTTATGCATACATATCGCCAGGCACTCTTCGTGGCAATCTTGTTCTTATATATTACTAGCGTTTTGACTCATAGAACAAGCTTAGCTGCCACTAAAGTAGTTAAGATTTCTGTGTCGATAATCATATCATCTGACACTTCGTCACTATTTATGAACCAAAATAAACAAAACCTCTTAAAAAAACTGATTTCCAATCAAGCAACTGGAAGACTCCGGATGCGCACGAATGACTCCGGGTGCGTTCACTACAAGACCGACAGTCGGGCGATATATGGGAGATTATACTGATTCGAGTTTTAACACGTGTCGTGTGGCAGTCGTCCAGTTTCTCGATTGGAAATCAGTTCTTTTGAAAAGTTTTGTTTATTTTTGTTTATGAATAGTGACAAGATGGCAGATTAATATGAATATTCACAAAGAATTTTTAATTACGTTAGTGAAATCTCTCATTACAGTATTCTTTCGAATGATAGTATGCTTAAAGAATTTTATTTCGTGTTCTCTTAGATCTTGAAACAAAGTATAAAATGCACCTACAATAGTCCTTCTCATAATGATTGGGTGCACCAAATATATTCTTTGCCTTTGTTAACGTTCGCCGAAGAAATAGCCACGTTGCCATAATACGTCTTCTGTCCATTTATGGATAAGAAAGTTGACTATTCAATGTTCGCGTCTTGACGTCATTTGCACCAAAACGATCGATAACCGGCAACAAAACCGGCTACATGTTAAAGGTTGGTACACGATCGCTACCCGTTATCGGCCGATTTCTACTAGATACGTGTGCAACCGGCCTATGGAATATCATTTTATATATGGGAGAAAATCGGCCAAGATCATCAAATTTCATCGGCGCATTACTCAGTGGCATTGTAGGACAACAAATGAGGAACCAAAACAACCAAGTCTTGAGCCAATTATACTTGAAGGTAGGTTTTTGGACCCAAGGTCGACCCAAGTGAGCTGCTGACAAAGTGCACCAATTTACTTCCATGAAGCGGCGATGTCCTATCAAACCTTTGGTTATGTCAAGCGGCATGTAACTACTCCAAGACATACATCAAGGAGTATGCAATTATATCAAGGGCGGCATGTAACTACTCCAAGACATACACCAAGGAGTATGCAATTAAATCAAGGGCGACGTTTAACTATTCAAAGACATACACCAAGGAGTATGCAAATATATCAAGGAATGTGCAACTCTGTCAATGAGTATTTAGCTAAAGTTTCTAATTAATTAATATTAAAATATCTGTATCTGTAGAATTTTACGAGTGTTTAGTCTGCTTCTTACGAAGAAGTAGTATTTTGAAACGTGCCCTATCATAGCTGCTTCATGGGTGTCTATGGACTCGCGTTTGAATATCGAGAACGATAAAACACATCCAGATCTTTTCTATCATTGATAACTAGAGCACTCTCTCTGTAGTAAAAAAGACAGCTAACAAGAAAAAAACAATTGTGACGGAGAAACCTTTATAAATATCTCCAATTTGAATATTCTCGCAGTATTTAGCTAAAGTTTCT
Source organism: Cynegetis impunctata (assembly GCA_030704885.1). Taxonomy (NCBI): domain Eukaryota; kingdom Metazoa; phylum Arthropoda; class Insecta; order Coleoptera; family Coccinellidae; genus Cynegetis; species Cynegetis impunctata. The sequence goes on along the minus strand of JARQZK010000011.1, from coordinate 125,935 downwards.
AATCAATTAATATTGTAAATATATGTATCTGTAGAATTTTACGAGTGTTTAGTCTGCATCGGACGAAGAAGTCGTATTTCGAAACGTGCCCCATGAATTATTATTGGAATATTTGTGAAAATTTGTATCAATATTATTTCATTGATGTTTTAATTTTTAAACCTTTGCCTAATTTTCAGGATCCTTCAAATAGAAACAGCGCAGATTTAGCAGATAAGCAAACAGTTCCTCCTCACGAGGGTGTCAAGTTAGGATGGATACAAGGTGTGCTAATTCCTTGTCTACTAAATATTTGGGGGGTTATGCTGTTTCTTCGTCTTTCTTGGGTTGTGGCAGAAGCAGGCATAGGTAAGTGATTTATATCACCATATATCTTGCTCGAAAGCAACTGCCAAAATATTTTTTTCTACGATTAAAACTAAGTTTATACGTTCAGTATCACCTTATAACATGTAGTATTAGAGTATTACAAGTTGGTAATGTCTTTTTGTTAGTTTTTTTTAGGAATAATATTATCAATATATTTAATAAGTCAGTAAATAAGACATTTAACTATAACCTGTTGTTATAAGTATCTGAGAACCTTATTTTCACCATGCTTTAATAATTTGCCTAGCCCATAAACTAAAAATGTGATAAAATTATTTTTATTCAATTAAAAGTTGAATTTCCACAATAGAAAATCATGAATATCGTTCAATAGTCCATTGTTACCAGAAAAATATTTATATTTAACCTCCTTACGTTATGTTCACTCATTTTTTTGTCATATAATTTTAGTGAATTTTGATTCAGTAATTGATATTTCCTTATATTAATAATTTAGTTGATTCATCTTTCGCTGAACACTTGATGGGGCATTTTGTAATATTTATTTTAAGGAAAAGGTATTTTCAAATTAAACAAAATCTCATGATATACCTAAAAGAAATTCACTTGACAACCCGAAACAAATGTTAAGTAAATTTTTTTTATTAAGAACAAACATGGATGGCCTGGACTTATATCACTATCCAACAAAATACATTTGTTGTCAATTTGTTATTTTATCGTAAAATTTATTCATAATATGCGATATGTTACTCCGTGTGGTATTTCTGTGAAAGCTCATTGACAGGTGATACATTGACATAATGAGGTGTTTGCCGTAAATATTACGATGCCTGCTCAAGGTTTTTCCTTGACCGCAATAGTTGTAGAAGAATGTAGGATTTAGTTAGTACAACAATGTAAGATGATTTTACTGAAACAATTTAATCTGAAAATGAGATTATTCTTTTATAAAACATTCCATAAATCTTTCAAAATGTGTTTCACTCATCGAAGTCAATTTTTTTAGTTCCAAGAATAAATGTGTTTTTAGTTACTGTCAATACAATTGATTCCGAATGATAAGTGGTTTTCAGATGATGCTCAATAACTATGCCCAACAACTTATCATGTATTTGACACAGCTCAATATTTATTCGATACTTTTCACTATCTATTCGATGATACTCAATATCTTTTATTCAATCGTGTTCATTATCTGTTCGATATTGCTCAATCGTTTTAATATGGTGCTCAATAACTATGTCATACAGTTTATTATGTATTTGACGCAGCTCAACATTTATTCGATACTCTTCACTATCTATTCGATAATACTCAATATCTTTCATTCAATAGTGTTCATTAAGTATTCGATACTGCTCAGTCGTTTTCAGACAGTGCTCAATAACAATGTCATACAGTGTATTATATATTTGACGCTAGCTCAATATTTATTTGATACTTTTCACACTCTTTTTGATGATACTCAATATCTTCTATTCAACAGTGTTCATTATTTATTCGATCTTGCGTTTTCGGCATTCAGATGGTGCTCAATAACTACGTCATACAGTCTATTATATATTTGAGGAAGCTCAATATTTCTTCGATACTTTTCACTATCTATTCGATGATACCCATTATTTTCTATTCAATAGTGTTCATTATTTATTCGATCTTGCTTAGTGGCTTTAAGATGGTGCTCAATAACTATGTTATACAGTCTATTATATATTTGAGGAAGCTCAATATTTATGCGATGCTTTTCACTATCTATTCGATGATACCCATTATTTTCTATTCAATAATGTTCATTATTCATTCGATCTTGCTTAGTAGCTTTCAGATGGTGCTCAATAACTATGTCAAACAGTCTATTATGTATTCCACGCATCTCAATATGTATTTGATCAATATATTTACTATCTATGTGATGATACTCAATATCTGTACCATACTGTCATTATCTATTCGATATTCCTTATCTATGGTATATAGTTTTTAAATTCTGCTCAATAACTTTGTCATAATTCCGATTATCCATTTAGCTTGAATTTATTCAATATTGTTTTTCTTCATTCGATTCTACTGAATAACCTGTAGATATTATTTGTTATAATATATTCGATTTTGATAAATATATGTGTTCATTATTTTTCGTGGTCAATAACTATTCTGAACACCTTTTTATCTATTTGATGTGGGTCAATATTTGTACTGTTACCTATCTGTTCGATGCTACTACATAATCTATCAGTGTTGTTCATTATCTATACCTCAATATAATAGCTTTTGTATACTGTTTAATATATATCAATATTATTTTATTATTATATTCTAGGTATGTTATCGGAGCTTGAGATTTTCTCATTAATTTCGAATTATAATGTGAAATTGTCAATAAGATTATAATTAAGGCTTTCAATATTTATTTTCAATAACTCTGTAAAATTTAACCTCAAAAATCGTTCACCTCGGATATTATGAAGCACGCAACACTCAAATCATATATGATGACCTTCAGATGACCTATGGTTTGAAATTCTTCCTCATTTTTCTCTTTTAAATTTTTAATAATGAACCACGCGAGATTCTATAACCTCTAATTATTTTACTGATTATTTCTTTTCATAAAATTGACCAGGACCAGGAAATCCTTTGTTGGTAGATAATATTCAGTTACATTTCTATTCTACTTTCGATTTAAATTTTTCTTATTTTTTTTAACAAGCAACACTAGCTTTTCCCAGAATTATCCATAATTTTCAGTAAATTTTCTGTATTTAAATCAGCTACTCACAGTATCGTAATTCACCATGGTCTGAAATATCTCTTTTAGAATTATAGAATAGATACGTAGAAGACATAAAAACACAAACAGAATCATAGACTAAACTATGATTATGAACAACATAAGGTCATGTTGTATGTTATCTAAGATACTGTGATCCATTTTTTACAAGGTATAAGGTCTTCGGAAAAGCTATTCTAATTTCTAGGTAATTTCTGATTTACTTAATAAGGTATTTAAAATATTGTTTAAATTTCGACTAACTACAATTTAATATTTAAATATTTCAGATAAAAACTACTTTTGTTCTTCTTCTTTCAGGTGGTTCACTGATTATAATAGCAATTTCATCATTGGTATGCGTTGTTACTACTTTATCGCTTTCAGCGATAAGCACAAATGGCGAAGTTAAAGGGGGTAAGTGAAAATATTTTTGTATATTTATATATTAATTTTTGTAATAATATTGGAAGAGAGCTCGTAATATACATAATGAATACCGGAAATGGTTTTCTTTTAATCTAGGAAATTTTAATTTGTTGGCAACTATGGATTACTTTTTTACAAATATAATGGATTATATCAATTAGTAAAGATGTTGCTCGTTTTAACATTTAAAATATAGCCAAAATATCGATCTTGGTATCATTTGTTTGTGTACGATTCCATAAAAACATTTCCCTAATTGAAAATAATCCTATATTCTGAGGTAACTATACATTCATCTCATCTTTTATTAGATTCATCTTCCCTGTAAATATTTATTCACATGTGAGCCTATACGTCTCGGAGTTGTCACAAGATTACTTTTCTCAACATCATGATTATTGAAAATTACTGATTTAACTACTGAGAAAACTTCTGAGAAAACTCATGGCCTACCTTGGGGTTTGAACCTAGGACCTAGCTAATGCTAGAGCAAAAGTAATCTTCTTGGAAACTCATGATTTAAGTGACGTCAATCATCATAATCAACAAGGAAATGACACCATACGAAAGAAAATTGCTGAATAACTGTTGATCCATATCTTACCACTACCCCTGCCACATGTTAACTTAATTTTACCTTGCCACATTTCAGCTTTCGTCACAAATGGTCAATACAACATCGCGTTGTCTGCTGGTGACGGACGACAGGGTGCTGGCCAACTGAGTGGCAATCTTCACTTCAAACACCTCTCACAAATTTCTCGATGATACCTTTTTACTAACATGCATGTAAATGTCGGTCCAGACGCTACGTTTTGCACAACCTTATGTCTGCACAGTCACAGGCATCTCCATGGAGGAGGTACTACTCTGGTAAATTTTACCATGCTGTCTTTCGTTCAGAATAATAAAGGATTGAAACGTCTCTGGCGTACCCGGCTTCCAAACTGGTCGCGGAAGTCGCTTCTAAAAAGGCAGTACTTTTACCAGATTACTGCGTGAATTGCATGATGAATCTAATGATTGGTGGAACTACTTTTTATCCTTGGCACTATACTCCTATATACTCCTATATACTCCTTGGATTTGATACGTCAAATGCATGAGAAACTTTTGTATAATGCAACAAATTCTGTCTGAAACTCCCGAGAACATTTCCGAAGGTCAGCTCAAGTAACAAAAAAAGACACCGAGGAACAAAATAAATCGGAAAACGAAGCTACCGTCTACATGCGCCGACTTGTCCGCACAGTGCAAGGATATCTGTGCTTTCTAGCTCAGTTATCGCTGCAACTCTAACTTCTTCGCGCCTGTTTCGAATCTGCACTCTTTTTCCTAATTACACGCAGCGTTTTATCTGCAACGTGTTGAACTGTGCAGACACAATGTTGTGTAAAACGTAGCGCCTGGATCGGCTTTCATGTACATCAATTCTTGATTCACAATTTCATTCTTTTACTCTACGTTAACAACAAAGAGATAGACATCAATAACTATCTCGTTTCTTTCCATCTTTTAGGAGGAATCTACTACATCATATCCAGATCTCTGGGTCCAGAATTCGGGGCTTCAGTGGGCATCGTCTTCGCATTCGCAAACGCAGTCTCGGCTTCCATAAATACCATCGGGTTCTGTAACTCCCTCACTGACCTCCTTGCGCTCTACGACGTCCAACTGATCGATGGTGATGTCAACGACACTAGAGCGGTGGGATTGGTAGCGATTTTCATCATGATTTTGATATGCGCTATCGGAATGGAATGGGAATCGAAGGCTCAAAATTTTTTGATAGCTATAATCCTTGCAGCTATGGTCGACTTCATGGTTGGCACTATTATTGGACCGACTACCGCTGAACTGAGGGCACAGGGATTCATCGGATTCAATAGTAAGTGTTTGAATGTATGAATTTAAAAAAAACTATAAATGAAGCTATGCGCCACTTGAAGAACTTCCGTAGGTATAGCCTTGAATTACTTAGACACTGTCTATTATCTCTTGGTAAAAAGCAATTCTCGAAGAAAAAAATCACTACTACTCCAATGGGCCTTGAATCTTAGTTCATGAGTATTTCTATTAAGTGGAATTGAATAGTTAACTCTGAAGAAGTCTTGAGACTTTATGTTGGCGGAGTAGACAGTTTGGAGCCACGCGAATAGATTGTCTCTAAACTTTTCAAAATCTCATTTGGTTCTTAGAGATTGCACGGATTTGGACCACGTACTCGACGTACTACTTACTCCTGAAGATTGCTTCGCAAAAGGAGCCAAAACATGTACACATATATATATATATATATATATATATATATATATATATATATATATATATATATATATATATATATATATATATATATATATATATATATATATATAATAAGAATTTATCGAAATAAATCAAATCAAAAAATAGCAGAGCTGGTTATACGAGTTTACGATGCATCGAAATATCCTCACCTACCTCAGACAGTGAATGTTAGAAAATGTTAAGATGATTATCACAATCGATGAAAAATAATAGAAGGCTGTTTCGCCCTTTTTTTGAGGTTCATCAGTATTATCCATCCATCTACCGATGTGATAACCAACGCAATATTTCAAACATTCTTATGGTTTCCTCTTCGCAACACAATGACATATAAATATGACACAGCGCCAACAGTCAGAAATAAATGAACCACGTCTTTCAGACAGGTGAAACAGTCCGGAAACTCACTAGGACTGCAATAAAAGTAGCCACCTTCTGGTGTCTGGACATATGAGTTCTTGTTGCCGAATTGTTTCACCTGTCTGAAAGACGTGGTTCATTTATTTCACATTTACATTTGTTATCACATTCGGTACATGGATGGATAATACTGATGAGCCCCAAAAACGGACGAAACAGCTGTCTATTATTTTCCATCGATTTTGATGATCATTTTAGCATTTCTAACATTTACCGTCCAAGGTTGATGGGGATATTTCAATGCATCGTGAACTCGTATAACCAGCACCGCCTAGGTGGTTTATTCGGTTTATTTCGAATAAATGGTCCTAGTTTTTACTTCAATATAAAGTCACGGACGTACCTCGTTTACCCCATTAGTAGAATAATACGAAGTTTAAAAGCTGCATAACAAAAATAAGACATTTACAGCTTATCATTATTTGAATACATTAAAATCATTGGTAATAATATCTACGATAGTCTCGTAATTTTCACTTTGTCAATGTCAGTGTGAGTACTGTGTGGGTTTCCTCTTCCTATTTATATTGTTGATCTCTGAAATGTCTAGAAAATATAAATTAAAGAAAAATTTGAGTCAAATTATTATTCAAATAAACTTCCAAAGAAATAAACGTTTTATATGTACAATTGAAATAGGTGACCAAATAACATAGTAAATATACATATATATATATATATATATTTATATATATATATATATATATATATAGATATATATATATATATATATATATTTATATATATATATAATATATATATATATATATATATTTATATATATTTATATATATATATATATATATATATATATATACAGTGTGACCCATTTTTAATGGAAACGCCCCTGTAAAGTTTGAAGTCGAGAACCGATTGCAATCATGTTTTTTTTAAATGTCAAGTACTACAAGGTCTACCTTGAGACAAAATAAGATATTTTTAGTCCAATTTTCAGGGCATACTATGATATTTTTTCCTAGTCGAAATTGAATTTTACCCAATATCAACAGATAGCCAATGAAAAATTTTTTTAATGATTTCAAGAATAAAGTGCCATCAGATAGGTACCTACTCTACAAACCTCTTCAGCATAGAGTTCTTTTAAAGTATTTCACAAATATCTGCTCAGCAATCTGTTCTATAACCAAAATGAACAAGCCCTTCGTAAGTAATTATATTATTGAACCAAGACACGGGTGAAAAAAACTGACTTAAGTTATAGATCTTAATTTTTTTAATTTCCAAATCAAAGAACATTTCGACGTAGTGAAACAACGTATTGTGTGGTTCAACTCCCATTTTCTGATGCATCAATGTGGTATTGTAATAAATTGAGTTAATTGAGAAAATGTTCGTCCTCAGTTATATTGATTTCCCCTGGCGATGGATAAACAAACACGCATTTCAGCACTAACAAGATACTTACTCTGAGCTTACAAAGATCGGACGGAACAACCGGCATACGTGGACATCAATATAGAATGAAAATTGAAGCATTTTTTTCGCGAAAAATGAGTAAAAATACTATGGTTATCACTATCAGTAAGTTTCTCCTAGTGGAAACTTAATACTATATTCATAATATTGTTGATTGATATTCCGCTGACCTCTTGTTGAAATGTGTTTCAATACTCATTTCAAAAAATGGTATTTTCAAATAGAACGCTTTGCAAAATTACAGCGCCATCCATCGAGAGGATTCAATGTCGCTGCCCAATCTGTTGGTAGACGGGACACTATCGATGAGTTCGTTGAAGATCGAAACAGAATTTCTAGCATTTCCATCGCGTGTGGCACGGATCTCGAACTTTTTAACGTTCTCCCTCGAAGGATGAATGAGAGTTCCACGTCGTCGTGTCTAATAAAACTAGTTCCGTCAGAGAGTTAATTTGATCGATCATCCATTATTCAAATTAATTTCCCAACGCATTATCATATTTAATTATTGATTAAAATACTAATTTTCAATATATCAAAAAACCTAAAGAATCTTGGCCTAGAAGCCAGGGGAAAATAAGAGTAAAGAACTCGTGAGCAGCAGATCTCTCTAACTAATGTCGTATGAGTAGAAAATAATTTATTCTATTGAAAAAAAATTCACGAAGTGCATCGTGGTTTAGGAAAAAAGGTAGAACCAAGGGAGGACGTATCTCAACATCAACTCCATCCACAT
>JARQZK010000011.1:90000-115000 GCA_030704885.1 Cynegetis impunctata | reverse complement strand
AGATATGGATATCTAAATATTATTAAGTGAACTAATATATCGTAATGGATGAATATTTTTCTTTACACCCACGAAATTTGTAGGTAAGTCTTCAGAAGACAATTGAAACTTAACGGTGAAGTCCAAATTATAGCACTGATTGTTCCATGGGGGTCCTGAGAGCGTCAATTGTATTTAAAACAGATATTTCTATGAGATCGAATATAAAACTTGCATAAATTGGAAGTTACTGATGCTTTAATTACAGGATTTGAGAGGAAATTATGATTGACAATTCTAAAATAAACACATATAAGTTTTCTATTTTTTTCATTCATTACGTCAGGTTTAGAACTCGAAAAATGAAAATTCAAAACTGGGTCTTCACTTCTAAATATGGATAACCAGTAGTCTTAGGCTTCCAGTCAGTTTATGCGAAACATATAGAAGAGAAACCATAAACACAACAAATGTTGGACTAATATATAAAAAAAATAATTCAAAAATGGATAAATTCTCAGAATCGAGTGTCCATGAATATATATATATATATATATTCATAAATATATATATATATATATATATATATATATATATATATATATATATATATATATATATATATATATATATATATATATATACCTATATACCATAATCGCTGTTTTGGAAGTTATGAGGAAGATTATCATTCACTTTTCCAGTAAGTGCTTGAATTTTTTTATTTCTTAATATTTGTATTTAATACGGTTGAATAATGTTTATTGTTAATAAACTTGCGTATGTCAGATTATCCGTTTTCGGACGTAATTTTACTCATCTGAGAATATTATAAATATTGATCATATAATTCATTATAGAAAATTTCCTCCTCCTTTTGAAACTTTTTTCATATATCGAAAATTTTCTTTAGTTTTTGAGTTATTTGTAGAAAACCAAACCGCTCTTTTTATCTTTCAGTAAATTCTTTATAACTTTTACAGTTTCCGCGAGCGGAACTTAATTTTTTCAAAAAACATCTACATGCTATTCCGAATCGAATGACACTTCGTTCATATTTTTCCGAGACTTTTGGAAAAAGTTGAAAAAAAAGCACTTGTTGACTAGTCTATAGGATTAGAATTTCCTTTCTATCTTTCAATAAATATAAATTAGCTTTATCACCTGCACATTAACCTCTCTTTAGTTTTATGAGTAATGAACTCCAGGCGAATAGGGTAAACTTAATTTTTAATTTTCAAAATTTGCTCTCTTCACATTTCAATATTGGTGGGGGGCCTTTAGGCTGCAGGCTACTTCAGCCTATTGGTGAATCCGGCCCTGCAATACGTATTCCAATATTTCACACCGAGAGGGTAAATAATTGAAATTGAACTTTAGGAAAGCCCTGGAAATTGATAGGTATAGGATTTTTGATAACTGAATATACAACCAGATTTAAATCATTCCCCCTGATGAATATATTCAATATTTTATGTAACTTGTGTAAGTTTTCTCGAAGGATTACCTACCCTTTACCCCACGATTCAATTTCTAATTATTATCGCTTTCCTTAGTAAAATCTATACAAACTATAACACCAAGATTTAATTTTCAATTCCATCTGATGAAGCCACTGTGTGGTGAAACGCCTTCATAGATTCAATTATATCAATCGTTCAAATCGAACATGTTTTTCTGACAATATTGTTTTCGTTAAATCCCGATAATTCCCTAATTAAGTGTGGCCCGCATGAATCAATCATTTCAATTACATCGAATAATAAATTCTAGCTCATATTTCTGTCGAACGGGTTCAGTCTAATTGACAGTTCGAATTGGGTAACACTTTTAAATTTAAATCTTTCATTGGCGTAAGATAGTAAACATTAGCTACTTGTAAATGGATTGTAAATAGCTCTTTTAAAGTAATCGTTTGTGTCACTAATAGAAACAAATTAGTACCTACCGATCACATTCGGTTGTATGATAAATATTTACAATGATAAATAGTTGATTGTTTAGAGCAGAGCAGGATTTAAAGTTTTTCGATATGGGATAAATGATATTGCTTTATTTTGGAAAAGACGAAAAAGTTGAACATAATGAAAAGTTAAGCTAAGTAATAGTATATTGTTTTATCAGGCAGGAGTAAAAGTGATACTAAATGTTTTAGTCGAGTCACAAAAAGTGCTCTTCTCCGAATAAAACATGCGATTTTTTCCGCAAACGGTGTTCAAACGATAGAATTAAGATGATATTTTAAAAAAGGATTAGATATAAAGAAACGTAAAACTAGATTGCTTTGCTTACTGGTTTTGTAGATGTCAAGGCAACACAAATTTGACAATTCGACAAAATAATTGCCAGAAACATTCAAAGTCACTTATCTACGCATTATAGGACTGTGCGTTTTTGGTAAGTACCCGAGTATAAAAGAATGACTTGTTGTATTAAAATATATAAAATGTTTCTTACACATTACATTATGTCGGATTCGGAACCCAACTGTACGCCGCCCGACGTTCTTGATATTGCCGTGAGAGTACAAAAAAGTGTACTTTTTTGTACGCTCACGACCGGACAAAAAAGTAAAAACAAAATGACGTCTGTGAAATCAAACTTCAACATTGAGAACTGAGGTTAAAAAAGTCATTTTTCGACGTTTGCGGAAAAAAAATATTTTAGTAGACAGTAACAAAACTGTCAATGAAAAATTATCAACAGGATGTGCTTTGTGACACCCGGTTGTTATATATTAGAGAGCACCCTCCACCAAGGATATTGAAAACCAACAATTCACCGCTTAGAAAATGCAGAATCCCGTCGCGATAATACATAGTTCCTGACATGAAATGTCTAGTCTGTAACTGTGGCGTATATGATTCCAACTAGCAGCTTCAGCATGTTTGTAGATGCCTGGGTGAGGCATATTTTGCTATTTTGCACATTGAACCTGGTGGATCTGATAGGTATATATACTACAGTTTGGCTAACTGTCATCAGCCCTCTAGAGTACTCCTGAGGGGTTGCTCGGTGGGATGGCGAAAAGTTTTTGTATCCCAGAAGAGACTTGTGCGGTTCCGTTTTGGGCTTCAGCTGAGACTCCTGTAGGGGGTACTTTATTGAGAACAGACTGCTCACATTCCCTAGTATCTTTATACTGAAAGCTGGATTAAACGCGATCCCCAGACATAGATCTTCATTTTACGAGAGATGCCCAATTTACTCTTCCATCGTAGTATACAACAAGTTACCTGTACATCTGAGGAATTTGACCATGCCCAGATTCAAGACGGCAATGAAAGATTTCCTTTTGAATAGAGCATTCTATTCAGTTTCCGTATACTTGTCCTTACATTGTAGAGTGTATTCACATTGCATATTTCATTTTATGTACAAAAACTGAACAGTCCCTGAGAGTATCCCCGCACGCGGGAAATGCGTGCGGGAAAAGGGTTGAAAGCGCACGCTTGTAGAAAAAATATTTTATAGACTACCCTGAGAGTATCCCCGCACGCATTCTCGGGGATGTATGAGACTCCGGATGTTGCTGGGTACTCAATAAAGAACCTCTCACACATTCCTTGGAGTAGTTCTTCATCCTGCTCTTACAGCGTCCCTTAACAAAAGAGATGAGCTGCAAGCAGCCTCTATAGTTCATGGCACCTGATGACTTAAAGTGACCCGAGCAATACTGCTTTCTGCATTCTGCGAGTCAATATATCGGTCAGAGATCTGCATGCCGGAATAATTTTCAATTCTGTTACATAGTTAGCTCTTATTCCGCCTAGACAACCTATGATTAGTACGACCATCCTACTTTTATGCCCTGGGTAAAATATCCTCAGGTCAAACATAAAATCTCTGTATTTTTCCCTTTTCTGTTCTTCTTTTATCACCACATTATTTTCGGCAGGGGACGAAAATTCGACAACAAACAATTCTCTGAGCTCTTTGTCCAGTAGGACTATATCTGGCTTTATTGCGTGGATATGCCGAGTTGTTGGAAAAGCATAGTTTCAGTATATGTGAGCTCTATCGTTCTCAACAACCGCTTGAATTTCTAGTGGAACATATGGTAGCACTGGTTCTTTGTCTATACCATAAACTTCTCTCAGATGGAAGTAGAGAATTTCCTGTTGACTATGGCATGCTCTACAAATTGTTGGAGTGTCCACTTCAATTTTGTTCTTTTTATACCATCTTGTATTTATCACTCCATCTTGACAAGCCATAACAAATCCCTCCGTTTCCGACTTAAGCCCAGCCGACTTCAAAAAGGCAAAGGATAATTCTTCCGCCAGGCCCTGTTCTTTCAAATTCCTGTAATATATGGAGTTCAGATTTTTACTCATATGATCTTCGAGTAGTGTTTTCAGTTGTGCCTGTCTTATATAAGCGATATTATTATTAATATTATTATAGTTACAGTTACGTTCAAGTGAATATTCAATTTGAACTTCGTTCAAATAGAATATTAGAATTTTTTATCATTAAGTCATTTGATGCTTTTAGGCGCTTAATACACCGTTTTCCTAACGTTGTCACTGGTGAATGAAGTTGAAATACAGAAGCTCAGATTAATGACAATATTTTTTATAAAATTGCTGAGGTCGACATAAACCGGAGAACACAATATCACATTCACTTGGATGAAAATATTGAATAACTATTTTAATAATTCCCTTTACTTATTCAAATTCATCGCTAAGTTATATTCGATATACTTACTTCATAGAATCTTTGCACGGATTATCCATTACCTTACTCACCAAATTCTTCAAGAGGTCAATTGCCCAATGGAACGTGGACCAAGATGATGAATAGCCAGTTGAAATCGCGGAAAACTTGCAAAACGAGAACGGAGTTCGCAGCGAAGAATTAGGTTTTAAAAATTATGAAATGTATGCACGTTTTAGCATGTATAAGATTGAGATAAGAGAGAAGACTGGTTGGTGTAAAATATTCAAATCTACAGGCTTAATTCCTCTGAAGCCAAACTACTAGCCTGTACTACAAAAGTAGCAATAAAGTCGCAAAACGTTGAAGATTGCGCAACGGGAAATATTTTGAAGTTATATCTAGTTCAAAAAAAGGCCAATATACAATGTATTTCGAAAAACAATGTCTTGAAATAAAGAAAGACGACAGGTGCCGGACCCAATTGGAAGGAAGTTCCTTTCTCTATATATAATTTATTAAATAGCAAGAACAATGAAATAAATTAACAACCTTTGAGAGTAATTAAGTGAAAAAGAAAATCAGAATTCTTTATATAAGGACTTTTATTTTTCACTTGTATATTATTTGTTGATTTTACCTTAGATACCGTTGCTATAAATACACTCATTATGCCCTAAGGCGTTATGAGCGGGCATTATAGATTATAACGCCCGCTAATTGTACGCTGCGAAATGAAGCAACTTCCATTGATTAAATACTTCATAATCCTTGTCGTATACTACCCTGGATTTCTCCGGCAATTAATTATTCGCAGCTTTGGCTGCATTTTCTATGATATTCTTGGGTAAATTCATTTTCATTTCCATTGTTTCTATAAGACTACACAAAGAAAGTAGCAATTACATTCACTAAATATGATGACAAAAATATTCACAAACGTCAAAATATCAACAAATGACATGCCTACTATGAGAAGGAAAATGGAAAGTATAGGAGCAATTAACCGATTTTAAAATCGATTTTTTATTATAATAGTGCGTTACTAGATCCTAACGCCTATCGGGCAATATTCATCCCTCGGGCCAGAGGCCCTCGCGCCGAATGTTACCCTCCGGGCTTTAGGATCTATATAAACAAAAAAAAACACTATAGTTTTTGTTCTACTAAATTCTTAGTAAACTTTGTTCTTCTGAAAAAATCTTTGTTTTGTGCGTTATATAGATCCTAAAGCCCGGAGGGTAATATTCATCCCTCGGGCCAGAGGCCCTCGGCGCGAGGGCCTCTGGCCCGAATATTACCCTCCGGGCTTTAGGATCTATATAACGCACTTGGTACATAAATAACTATTATATTACTTCGAGATCAAAAGGAAACTATTCAAAACAAAGATTTTTTCAGAAGAACAAAGTTTACTAAGAATTTAGTAGAACAAAAACTATAGTGTTTTTTTTTGTTACTGTATTTATTATTGAAATTTCAAAAATCATGAGTTTTGAGAAAGTCATGAATTCACCTGACTAAACATTAACAACTCAATATAGTCTTTTTTCCGCAAACGTCAAAATGACGACTTTTTCAACCTCAGTTCTCAATGTTGAAGTTTGATTTCACAGACGTCATTTTCCCGCACCGTGTGGAAATAATTTTCCTCGCCGTGCGGAAATGGAATAGCAGGGGTTTTTTCCGCACTGTTTGGCAATGTGACTCTTTACGAATTGAAATGCGTGCCGGAAAAGGGTTGAAAGCGCACGCTCGTAGAAAAACTATTGTACTTAACACTTGCGGAAAATGTTTTTCCGCACTAGGCTGCTTCACCGACGGCAGACTCGTGCGGAAAAATTCATTTTCCGCACTTGTTAGGTAAATAGCTATTTTATCCGGCCGTGAGCGTACAAAAAAGTACACTTTTTTGTACTCTCACGGCAATATAAAGAACGTCAGGCGGCGTACAGTTGGGTTACGAATCCGACATAATGTAATCTGTAAGAAAAAATTTATAAATTTTAATACAACAAGTTATTTCTTAATAGTCGGGTACTCACCAAAAACGCACAGTCCTATAATGAGTAGATAATTGACTTTGAATGTTATGACAATTATTTCGTTGAATTGTCAAATTTGTGTTGCCTTGACATCTACAAAACCAGTAAGCAAAGTAATCTAGTTTTACGTTTCTTCACATCTAATCCTTTTTAAAAATATCATCTTAATTCTACACCGTTTGCGGAAGTAATCCATGTTTTATTCGGAGAAAAGTACTTTTTGTGACTCGTCTAAAATTGACAAACATTTAGTCTCGCCACAAAAAGTATCACTCCTAATAAAACAATATACTATTATTCTTATTCCTACTTTCTTTCTATATAGTTCAGTTATCCTACGTTTAAATTCCTGAGTATCTTCGAGAGGAGTTTTTAAACAATATTTCTGGCAATAGCTTAGTAAATTTTTGTTCATATGGGTGGGTCACATCATGCTTCAATTTGATAGAGAAATAAGAGTTTTCATTTTATATTTTCAAAAAACTCTGAAGAGCTTAAACTTCGAACTGTTATAGGTACGTTCCGTTATATCACTAATAAGCAGATAGATATCTTATCCCAAAAAAAAGACTTCCACGAAAATCTCAGATCTAGAGTTGCTATGTATGAATACTTATCTAAAACTCCCCCCCCCCCTAATACGAAATTTGACGAGACTTCCGGTTTTCTCAAATTTATACTCAAAATAAAATATTGTATGGATAAGTTTGAAAATAAAATGCCAGGTATGATTCTCTCATTGAGCAGTAAAATTTAGTACGCAATTGATTATGAAACCTTATGATATTCAACAAGTAACAAGAATAACTATCGTAAAATTTGATAAGAGTTCTCATTTCAGGATCCTGCTTCTGCTATACCAAAGGGAACATTCTTAGCTGTGGTAATATCTATGATATCCTACGCTATTTTCGTCTTATTCGCTGGTGGGGCAGCCCTCCGTGATGCCAGTGGTAACGTAACTGATCTCGTTAATGGCACTTTGACAGATTGTATGTCAACGACTTGCAAATATGGGCTCTTCAACAGTTATCAGGTGAGTTGCACAATGCAATATGCTTACGATGATTGGTGTTCCCAAGGCCATCCAAGTACTATTCCTTCGCTCCTGTGAGCGAATACATAAAAGAATATTCAGCATGCTATGATCTTAAACATGGCATCTTGGCATTTGTTATCTCTACTTTATTGAACATATTTCCATCGCATTCACGAAATTAGTACCACGAAATGCCTCATACCGTGTGCTAAGATGTTACACATCAGAAAATGATAATAATAATAATAATAATAATGGTTTATTGATCCTGTAAGATATATTATTACATGTATAGGACAAGTCATAAAGATATACACACAAAGATTACATCATTCAAAAATATATTCACTGAAATTATAGCAGTAGTAATCTTTTACATTATAGAAACATTCCTTTAATAAAAAGTTTTTGACAGTCTTCTTGAATTTGTTTTTCTGAAGATTTTGAATACATCGTAGTAGATGATTATAGATCTTAATACTCTGATAAAGTGGAGACATTTCAAACTTAGTAGTTTTATGAATGGGAAAATACAATTCATTCTTATTTCTGGTATCATGTGAATGAAAACTAGAAATTTTTACAATACTATCAAACATTTTCTTTCACATATATTAGACATTTAAATATAAATATAGCGGCCAAAGTGAGAATACTATTGTCTATGAAAAGGGGTTTGCAAGTGGACCGTGGATGGCAATCGAACATTAAACGAACTATTCGTTTTTGAATGACGAATACTCTATTAACCTCTGAAGAATTACCCCATAGCAAAACATTGTAAGATAGGTGACAATATACCAAAGAATAGTAGACGTTAATAAGAGAATTTAGCGGAAGAGAACTTTTGACTCTACTTAACGCGTAATAGGAGCTGTTGAGTTTTTTACATAGGGCATCAATATGCGAATGCCATTTTAGACATATATCAATGTGTATACCCAGAAACTTAACATGGTCATTAGATGAGATAACCGTATCCAAATGCTGAACAATAAATGTTTCACTCCCAGAGCCAGATACACTAAAACGAATGCATTCCGTTTTATTGACATTCATCTTAATTCTATTATTGTGACACCACTCGATGAAACTTTGCATAATGAGTTCACATAGAGATCGTAATTCATCTAACGTCTCACCTGAAACCGCTAAAGAGGAATCATCGGCGAACAGTATTATCCTGATAGTCCGGTGAAGTGTCTTATTGGAGTTGAGTAATTTGATGAAAATTTTCCTCAAGTTTGGTGGGAGGTCATTTATAAATAGGAGGAACAATAGTGGTCCAAGGACAGAGCCCTGAGGCACTCCTAATTTCAAGTTTCGCTCACCTGAACAACGATAATGGAAAGACACATTCAGAAATTTGTGAAAATAATCATCAGAGAACGAAATACCTACATTATTTTCCATGTTTCAAAGTCAATAGGTTCTAGAAAATGATACAATATATTGAAACAATCAAGGCTCAATTTCCTTATATTTTCATGAAATTTCTTCACCAAATCTGTCAATCTTGTTAATCCTTCTAATAATTCAAAAAAGATGATTTCTGAATTTGAAGTAACCCAAATTAAATTTTTAAAATATTGGCGTAGAACAACGGATGTGTAAAATGTATGGAGTTCAGAAAGAACTCTGAAAAGATATTTAATGAAACGTTTAATCAATCACTCAATTAGTGTAGCATATACAGGATGAGTCATGATTAGTAGTAGATACAAACTTCGCAGTGGATTCTTCTTTTTAAAATGGTACCAGTTTTTCACTGAAACCATAATGCAGAAATAATTTATTACGAAAATATTGGGTGTATATATATCCAAATTACGATGGAGGGAGTAGAAGGGGTCCTGTTCAAATACACGTTGGTCGGCATAGGCGTAACGCGAATAGGAGCTAACATAGGCGTAACACGAATCGGTTTCGTAGGCAGATATATATTTTCGTGAATCTCTATTATGGGTGATTGAGCTGCAATAACTAGTAATTAATCTAATTTTAGTTTTCGATTGGCACCCGTGACTTTATGATGATACAAGCCTAATGTGATATTTGTGATATAAATGCTTATGGCAGAACAAAAATTTTGTTGAGCATGAAAACTGTCTAAAAGTTCAAATTTTCAACTAAATTTCTAATATTTCAATCTTTTATTTCCTGTATTTCCGTAATGAATCATCCCTTGACTACGATTTCAATAACAAACTAATGGTATTTTTGATCAAACAATCCACTGGTGAAGTTGCTACTAATTATAACTCGGCTGTATAATAATAATATCAATTTCTGGAATCTTATTTTTTCAATGATATCAGATTATATGCCACTATGGTTGGAAATTGTTGCGGATCGGTTTAATATTCCAGACGTATTCAGTGTTGTGGAAAACGGCGCCTTCTCTTTAATGCAAATGATGTTGTACTGACTCTCGATTAATGCTTAGATATTCTTCTTCAACGGCTCCCTCTGTGAAGAACGATTGAAATTTTCTTTATTCCACATTTCAAACATTTCATTATAATAGTAATAATAATAAGAATATTTATTAATCTCAACAATTATTCACATAACAGTAGGTATGTAACAATATTGAACTGAATAAAAGAGAGACACGTCAAAATGAAAAGAACTTACTTTTTACAAAATGTAATAAATTCATTTATTGAATATGGTTCGCAGTCCAAAATAAACCTGTAAATGAGATCTCTGAATAATCTAAAATCTTCAATATCTTGTGAATGCTTAGGAAGCAAATCAAACAAACGCATGGCCATATACAGAGGTTCCCTCTCAAATCTAGTAGTACCATGGATTGGAAAGAGCAAGGGATGAACTTGCCTTGTATTATTTCCATTGATATATGGCAAAAAAATCACTTTTTCGCAACTTGAGAAAGACAAAAAGACGATAAATGAATAGACCGAACACTGTTTGTATTCTGTTGGATCTAAAAACTCCGCGGTAGGATTCTCGAAAGCCCAACCTGCACATTATCCTCAAGACCCTTTTTTGAATGAGAAAAAATTCGTCAGCACTAGACGAGCTGCCCCAAAAAAAAGTCCTCTAGTACAGATTGGAACTTGGCGAAGTAGGGAGTTCTCATAACTGCAGCCTCCACCTTGCTTCTGATCATGATAAACATATAAGCAGCTGAGTTCAGAGTATTTCTCAACTTAGCCGCATGATGATCTCACCGTAGATGTTTGTCCAGAGAAACACCCAAGAAATTGGTGTCTTCCAAAGTGACAGTACTGCTACCAAGGCACAGAGAGGTAGGATAGCCTTCCTCAGACTTTCTGCCGCGGAAAAAGATACTCGTAGTGTTGCTATGATTCAGAATGAGACCATTGTCGTTACACCACTTATCTACAGCCAAACCCGTATCTCTACCCGCCTAGATACAGGATGCGATATCCCTTGATATAACCAAGAAATTGCTGTCGTCACCATAAAGAATTGACCTACAATTATCTGACGGCTTTATGTATCAAAGACATTAAAAAGCAAAGGGCCCAGCACATTTCCTCTAGGAACGCCTCTAGTAAGATGTCGCTCCTCAGAGGAGTGGATTGTACCATCCAAAGTGAGAACAATTTTCTAACGACGATTGCTCAGGTAGCTCTCAATAAACATCATATCTCTAACGCCATACAACTCATATGACATAAGTAAAAGAATATCATGTCACAAATTGATTTTTAGCAACATAAAACGATACAAAATGGCCATTCAATTGTTGAACAAAGATTTTACTACTGTTTGTAGATAAATGGCTTGTAATTTGAATATCTTATTAATTAAAACACGTATGAAAAACTTTTTATTCCGATTCATTTTACTAGCACTGATGAATAAAATGATTCGGCATAATTCACAATACTTGGATTGCATTCAATTCATGAAGTGTGAATGAGTCATTTTATATGATTGCTTCTTTTTACAGATGATGACCATTATGTCTTCTTGGGGACTGCTAATTTACGCTGGGTGTTTTGCAGCTACCCTTAGTACAGCCTTGACTAATTTACTATCTGTGCCACGGCTCATACAAGCTCTTGGTATTGACAAAATTTACCCAGGATTGATTTTCTTCTCCAAGGGATATGGAAAATCTGGGGAAGCTTACCGTGGCTATGCACTGACATTTGTTGTCTCCGGAGCATTTCTTCTAATAGGTAGTGTACCATATGTTGTTCACAATGAAAACATAATAATACAAGTAGAAACTTGAGTAATGTTGAGAATCACAATCGTTTGTAATTTGTAATTAGTTAGTATCGTAATAGAGCAAGATCCCAGAGACGCCAGACGTTACTTATTTTCTCAGCAATAATATTTGTGGGATGAAATAGTTCTCGTATGTACTTTCAGTGTATGGATAGCTGCTACCTTGTGCCAACGGCCAATTTCCAGATATCAGGTGCTAAAGATGGAAAAAACTCAAGTCACTTCTCTTATTTTCTCAGTCTTGTTTTTTATATATGATACTCAAGGAACTATTTCAATACCTTTTGCAAGCAGCCAGGCCGAACGTATGGGCCAAACATCTCGCCAGACACAAATAAAGTATCCCTATGAGTGTGGCAGTATGAGCGAAATGTCATGATTCGCCCATTTAAGCGCGATAGTTATTATCTATGGGCGTTGATCTTACTGTCATGACATTTTATCGATCAGTCTGGCTGCTTGCAGAAGGTATTGAAATGGTTCCCTGAGTATCATATATAAAAATCAAGACTGAGAAAATAAGATAAGTGAGTTAAGTTTTTTTCCATCTTTAGCACCTGGTACCTGGATATTGGCCGTCGGCACAAGGTAGCAGGTATCCATACACTGAACACTACTTAATCCCACACATATTATTGCTGAGAAAATGAGTACCGTCTGACGGCTCTGGGATCTTGGACTATAATAGATTGAAATTAAATTTGACGCATATAACTTCAACTGTCAGCTCTCAGTAGTCATGGAAACGGAAAGTGAAATTAATACAAGTACCTTCCGTGACATCAATGACAGGCAAATTGTCGGTATTGGAGCTCACCTTCTTTATAAAGTTACTCTCTTATGTTTTGTACCATGAAAATATATTTATTATAAAGGATTAACTTTAAACCAAATTGATTGATTACCATAACTTATTTCGAATATTCCATTTCAGCTGAAATCAACGCAATCGCTCCTCTCATCTCTAATTTCTATTTGGCGTCTTACGCCTTAATCAACTTCTGCACGTTCCACGCTGCATTCGTTAAACCCTTAGGATGGCGACCAACGTTCAAGGTGAAATTATATTCTGTCGATACGATCTCCATGTGTTCATTTTTCGTAAATGTTACTGTAGATTTATTATTTCAGTATTACAACATGTGGCTGAGCCTTGCAGGATTCTTTATGTGTGTCGTTATAATGTTCATGATAAACTGGCAATCTTCCTTGGTTACTTTCATCGTAATTTTGGGACTGTACCTTGTAGTGGTGTACAGGAAACCAGGTGATAAATTTATGATTATTTGCCTTAATAAACAAAAATTTAAATTCGATCAAAATATTATTTTTTTGATGGATTGAACCAAATTCAAAATCCAGCGTAAATTCGACGTTTCGACCCTTTATTTGAATCTTCTTCAGGAATGAAAAATGAATGGAAACTTCAGAATAAATTTTGTCACACTAAGCCCAGTCCGTATTCATATTAGTGATTGATGTCAATAGGTACTTCTTAACACCTTCATTCTACATATCATTTAACAGTATTTTTAAATGTATGTTCACCCTTCAACGTTGAAGAAGATCCGAAAAAGGAGATCGACACGTTGACATTTTGTGAAATTTTAATTTTTTGGTGTAAATACAAAACTGGTTTCTTTTTGCGAATATACTATTTTAATGGGTAGATGTAAATTGGGGATCATCGACTCAAGCACAAACCTATAAAACTGCTCTGGGAATGGCGTTGAGATTGATAAATATCGGAGAACATGTCAAGAACTACAAGCCTCAAATTCTGGTGTTGAGTGGATCTCCAAAAACAAGACCGCCTTTAGTTGATTTTGCAAATCTGATTACCAGAAATAATTCCCTTCTGGTCTTTGGGGATGTTCGTCAGGTAAGAAAAATAATAGAATGAACTTCTTCATATTCGCAATTTACTGTCTATTACAAGGTTTCCTTCAGGTCGAGCAAATTCATGAGTTTCGTTTTAACTCCCTTGAATTTCAAAAAGACTTATGATATGATAACATTGAATTTGAAAATATTGTTGAGTAATATGAATTTCTTAATTGAAATTACGCATTTAGTCGAACCATGTATACGTGTGTGTCCCAACGCCGAAAATTCCACACCTCATCCTGAATAGTAGTTAATAAAAGAAATATGGAAACTCACCACAGCCCCAGAGAAATAGAAAGCTGTCGCTATCTTATTTGATTTAATCAGTACTGGACATACGAGATGGAGGGAATCTTTAAATTTGAAGAATGAATGAATGAAAATGAATGAAAATACGTTTATTCAACTATTTGGGGGGATGGGGTACATTTTTGTTATCTAGCTAAATATTTTATTGTGGGAAGTTATAAGGTTTTACAACCTTCTTCAACCCTGGCTTTACTTAATTATTCTCTAACGTTTACAATATTAATAAAAAAATCCTAATTTTCCTATCGGGGAATGCGGCTGCGGCCGACTTTTTTGCTAATTACGTGCCATTCGGTCCAAGGTCAATATATTTCAACTGACATTAGATGGTAAGGGAAACCACAGAAAACCTTTACCCACGCAATGTACTGATATTCTTACTTATAATATAAATTTACAAAATGGTTTGACATAGATACATTAATTGCTGACGTTTCGCGCACTAACCGAACCGCACTCGGTTTTTCGGAGACGGATTGATTTTTCGCGCACTGTCGACACTACTCGCACTTTCGGCACTACTCGCACTATCGACGTTTCACGCACTTTCGGCACTACGCGCACTTTTCGGGTCAGCGAATTATGAGTGGTATGTCCTCTAGGTGGTCGAGGACTTCATCAGGAGGGCCTTGAAGCACTTGGAGGATTCTGGAAGGGGGGAAAGGAAACCTTTTCTTTGGCCTTCTGCAGAGAACTCTTCGTCGACGGTGCCACGGCGTCATGAGCGTCGCCCGGGCTTCGATGTTGGGACCGTGCAATGTACGTTGGGCGTATCGAGCTTGGAGATTTTGGAGGTGTTCGAAAATGGGGGAAATTTTTACGTGTTCGTGTACTAAGTGTGACGGATAACGTCTGTCTAGACGGAAAATACTACGGCAGATTGCTCTTTCGCAGCTCTCCAACTGTCGGACGTATCTGTGAGGTAAAGTCGAATAGAGTAACGATCTATATGCTACTACTGGTCTTATGAACGTTTTATACGTGTTTAACAGAGTTTGAGGATTACATCCACGAATTCTGCCTCTTAGAGCATATAGAATGTTAGATCTGTTTCGGACTTTTTTGAGTGTGTTTTGAAGATCGGATTTCCAATTGTTGTATTGATTGAATGTGACTCCCAAGTAAATAATGTCCTCCTGAAGTTCGAGATTTTCACCCCATAACCTTAGTCGGACGTCGTTTTTGTTGAATTTACGTGTTTGAGTGTAATTTGGGTGATGGAAAAGTATTGTTTGTGTTTTACTTTGGTTAGGTGTTATTCTCCATTTGCTCGCCCACGTACTGATCCGGTCTAGGTGGCCCTGCGCTATGCGGTTGCATAGTGTCGACGTCCTCGCCGTGGTCCATATCGCCGTGTCATCTGTCTCTACTCTTGTTCGATACTTATATTCAATAATGGCAACACTGCGGTCTATGAAGGTGTCATCGCCATCTCTGAATAACCGCAGGAAACAATACAATACAATAAAAAATAGAGATCTTCCGGCCATATTGAAATACGTTTAGCAAGCTCTGTTGGAAGCTAATTTAATCATATTCAAATGACTTTCTTTGTTCGAATCCATTTTGAATCAACTGCTCAGTCCAACTAGTATATAGTACATATTTTTGTTAAACTTTGAGTATTTGTTGATCGCTGTCACTCGTGGTTGCGGTTGGAATCAGAACTATTTTAGATCATCCTGTCATAAATCACTGTATAGTTTCACTTGTGGACATTTGGGTTCAGTATAACGGTAGTTATTTATTTTCAATATTTTTCGGAATGAACCGAAAGTTATCGTGATCTCACAGTTAAAATAGTTTCTTTGGTAATTTTCAGAAACGAGTTCCACATCGAGCCCGTTCTTCAAGAATAAATTCAGTGTACGCTTGGCTAAGAACCAACAAAATCAAGGGATTTTATACGATTATAGATAATATGGAATTTGAAGCGGGTGCTAAAGCTCTGATGCAATGCTGCGGAATAGGAAAACTTAGCCCGAATGTACTGATGTTGGGTTACAAGAATAATTGGATGAATTGCAATAGGAAAGACCTTTTAGCGTATTTCAATATTTTGAAGTAAGTCGACTAAAACTACAAACTCGTGCATAATTTTCCTAAAGATTTAATATCGAGGTCATAAAGATACGCCTAAAATGTGTAACAGTAACAGAATTGTGAGCGTTATTTTTCAAAAATGTTGTTATCTCTTTGATATAATAAATATAATTTTTTCCAGTTTGGCCTTCGATTACCGTCTTTCTGTAACCATTCTGCGTGTTAAGGACGGACTTGACTACTCTAGCATAACCGAAGACGATGAACCAGGTAACGCAAACGGATCTACGGAAGCAACCATGCCTCATCCTCCGTCTCGAACTGATCTAAGAACCACTACTTCCAGTAACATGATGCATGCTGATTCTAACCTCTGCTTGCCCGAATTAGTTGGACCTGATAGTGAAAACGATATTAAACCATCGCCATGTAGCGTTGTCGCCATATGTAAGATTCATTCGTATAGTTACTTCGACGATGCAAGCCACGATTTTTAATCGTCGGAAAAGTCAAATTGTTTCATCATTGCTAAATGAGATAATGACGCAATCTAGAAATTTGAAGTCGAACGTATAAGCAGAAAAGAAAAACGTGTGGAAAAGCACAACGCCGTATTCTGTTTGGGTACCACTCGAGATCATCCAAAGTGGATGATTCTCACTTTTAGTTCCAGATGGCGTTGAGAAATCCGACAGAAAACGAAGATGTTTTCTGCGTAATTATTTGATTATGCTTGTTCTGTTAGTCAACATGAATAAAAACTTGAAAAAGTCAGATTCTTGATCGTCTAGTCTACTGACAGGAACAATACGTACTAAATTGCTCGGCCGCGTATTTAAGATATGAAGTTTTACATACGTCTCTCGTCTCTTTTATGAGTAATTCCATCCAGTACTGACAACTCTGTGCAGTTGCTAGTTTCAGTATTATGCAAATGGGTTTCTGCGGTCACCGCTATAGAGCAAGGTCCCAACGCCGCCAGACGTTTCTTATTTTCTTAGCAATAATATGTGTGGGATGAAGTAGTGTTCGTATGTACTTTAAGTATATGGATACCTGATACCTTGTGCCTACGGCTAATTTCCAGGTACCAAGTGCTAAAGATGGAAAAAAACTCAACTCACTTTTCTTATTTTCTCAGTCTTGATTTTTATATATGATACTCAGGGAACTATTTCAGTACTTCATGCAAGCAGCTACATCGATCGTATGGGCCAAACATCCTGCCAGCCACAAATTAAGTGTCCTTATGAGTATTAGCGCAATGTCATGATTCGCCCATTTGAGCGCGAAAGTGATTATTTATGCGTATACTCAAATATAGAGCATGCTAAAGAGTAAGAACAGAAGGGAGATTGACGAGCATAGATAATCTCTATCGCGCTTAAATGGGCAAATCATGACATTGTGCTAATACTTATAGGGGCACTTAATTTGTGTCTGGCAGGATGTTCGGCCCATACGATCGGTCTAGCTGCTTGCAGAAGATATTGAAATAGTTCCCTGAGTATCATATATAAAAATCAAGACTGAGAAAATGAGAAAAGTGAGTTGAGATTTTCGAAAATCTTTAGCACTTGGTACCTGGAATTTGGCTGTCGGCACAAGCTAGCAGAGATCCATACACTCACACTGAAAGTACATACGAACACTACTTCATCCCACACATATTATTGCTGAGAAAATAAGTGATGATAGATTACAGTCGTGTTGCACTGAGTGCGTTTAACAGCACTACCAGTGTACCAGTTTCGATGAACTGTCCTGAAACTGACAGATAGAACCGTTATGTGTTCTTGGTCTATGAAAATTTTCGGGGTTTATTCGTAGGATAGAATTATTTCTTCCAGAAAACTTAATGTCAACTTATGTATCTTACAAAGAAACATTTAAAAAAAATAATCATTAGATCACAAAATAAAATACAATTTTCCATCTATAAGTATGAAATACAAAAAAAAATTCATGGCGTTATTCGTTTTACTCGATCATTTTCATTTCCTTTTGCAAATGCGTGTTGTTCAAAAATTGGGACATTTCTTATAGTTTTTACATCATCAACATATCAATAGAACTTTATTCATTATGTTCTATTATGCTATCACATCACTACTATAGATATTGCACGTTAAATGTAGATTGTAGATTTTGCTTGATTAAAATTTTAAAAAACAACCCAATTAAGATACTTGTGGTTGTGAAATGAGCATATAACTCAGGTCAACTTACACAATGATGACCACATGATCAACACGTGTCATACGACTTATTGTTCTGTTATTATTGCTCCCTGGAAATAAACTTTTCATCACCCAAGTGAGCACTAATAAGAGAACATGAATACGTATTACACGCATCGATTACTTGGTCAGCATTGTTTAATTCGTTGGAATCTCTGAGTTGATTCGAGTGTAGATTAGACATCACTTTGTTTGTTATTCTTCAAATTTCAATAGGAATCATGTTAGAAATATAGTGGCTAACAAATAAATTGATATAAGTTCCGATTTCATTGTATCATTCTGAAAAATCGACTTATTATTGTGCAGATGACAACTCGCCATCAAGCATAGGAGATACCATCGACTTGAAAAAGAAGAAAAAAGATGCGCTCGATAAAATTTTAAGGCGCCACTCTGATCTTAATCAGAGCATGGGGATCGAGAGTATGATGATATTCAAAACGAAACAGAAAAAAGGCACTATAGATGTATGGTGGCTATATGACGATGGAGGTTTGACGATGTTGCTACCGTATATTATATCGAGTAGACAAGACTGGGAGAGCTGTAAATTGAGGATATTTGCATTAGCGACAACCAAAAATATCTTGGAAGAGGAGAAAGCAAAGTGAGCAATCTGAATATTTTCATTAGCTTATACATATAATATATATATATATATATATATATATATATATATATATATATATATATATATATATATATATATATATATATATATATATATATATATATATATATATATAAATTCGATGGACGATGAATCAACTCTGTGGTAGTTCATATTTATATTAAAAATTAAATAATAAGAAAACAACTTGTCTAAAAACCACAAAATGAAAATAACTTTTTATTCGACTAGTTTCGCCTGTTACAGCATTATCAAGACTGAATACATAATTGCAAAGACATCGCTTGAAAATATATAAGTATTTCGGTTCGGTACCTGGGGGTGGTAAAATGTAATCGATGGGTCCAAGTTATCAGAGATTTAACAGTGGGGAGTGGTTTAAGTCTAACTGGTCATTGAGAAGAATGTAATTATGGGATTTTTGGATCTTGTTTATTTCCATGGCTTCCAGGAAGTTCATTATCATACCTTTATCACAGTAATGAAGAATTTTTGGTTTGAAAGAGGATGAGATGTTATGTTTTTTTGACTCTAGATGTTCCCTAAATGCTGATTGTCCGTTTTTAGATGTTCTTTTAGCCTGGTTTCAAAACATCTCCCGGTCTGACCTATATATGTTGAATTACATTCTTCACAGTCCATTCTATAAATTCCTGTTCTTTTCATTGGATCGACTTTTGACATTTTGTTATTAAATATCATTCTATCCAATCTGCTGTGACTCGAAAAAGCAGTATTCAAATTATTATTTTTAAAGAATTGAATGATCTTCGAAGAGGGGATGTGCATATAAGGGATGCTCACAAACTTTTGTACATTTTTGTTATTGCAGTATGGTCCATATAATTTCAAATTGATAAAATGTTTCTCTTTTTTCGAAATTAAACTATTTATTATTTTTAGTGGAAAATCATTGTTAATACCTATCGCGCGAATCACGTCAAGTTCAACCATAAGGTCTTGTTTCGATAAAGGAACCGAAAAAGCCCTATGAATGATTGAGTTAAGAGCCGCGAGTCGATGGCTAATTGGACTGAAAGAATTATAACTTATGATGGCGTCTGAGAAAGTAGGTTTCCTGAATATTCTATATGAAAATTTATCCTGTTGTTTCGATATTGTTAGGTCGAGAAAATTTAACGAATTATTTTGTTCTGTTTCTACTGTGAACTTGATCTTATCATGTATTGAATTCAATTCATAGGGCTTTTTCGGTTCCTTTATCAAAACAAGACCTTATGGTAGAACTTGACGTGATTCGCGCGATAGGTATTAACAATGATTTTCCACTAAAAATAATAAATAGTTTAATTTCGAAAAAAGAGAAACATTTTATCAGTTTGAAATTACATGGACCATACTGCAATAACAAAAATGTACAAAAGTTTGTGAGCATCCCTTATACGCACATCCCCTCTTCGAAGATCATTCAATTCTTTAAAAATAATAATTTGAATACTGCTTTTTCGAGCCACAGCAGATTGGATAGAATGATTTTTAATAACAAAATGTCAAAAGTCGATCCAATGAAGAGAACAGGAATTTATAGAATGGACTGTGAAGAATGTAATTCAACATATATAGGTCAGACCGGGAGATGTTTTGAAACCAGGCTAAAAGAACATCTAAAAAACGGACAATCAGCATTTAGGGAACATCTAGAGTCAAAAAAACATAACGTCTCATCCTCTTTCAAACCAAAAATTCTTCATTACTGTGATAAAGGTATGATAATGAACTTCCTGGAAGCCATGGAAATAAACAAGATCCAAAAATCCCATAATTACATTCTTCTCAATGACCAGTTAGACTTAAACCACTCCCCACTGTTAAATCTCTGATAACTTGGATCCATCGATTATATTTTACCACCCCCAGGTACCGAACCGAAATACTTATATTTTCAAGCGATGTCTTTGCAATTATGTATTCAGTCTTGATAATGCTGTAACAGGCGAAACTAGTCGAATAAAAATTTATTTTCGTTTTGTGGTTTTTAGACAAGTTGTTTTCTTATTATTTAATTTTTAATATAAATATGAACTACCACAGAGTTGATTCATCGTCCATCGAATTTATTTATATATATATATATATATATATATATATATATATTTATATATATATAGATATATATATATATATATATATATATATAATACTTATTATATTGATAAAGTCTATGAACGGAGGGAGAAGAGGACACTCACCAGTATCGTGAAAAAAAAATTATACACACACAAAATACGAATTTCGAAAATTGGAGAGAAATCTGAATATTCAATAAAAATTGAAATAAAGGCAGTTCTATATACAGTGCTAAATAATAAATATTTCAACATCTCTACATAAACAATTGCTAAACACTTTATTAATTATACATTAATGATCATCAATTTTTAGAATATCGCAATAGCGATTCGATATTATAGTCGAAATTTAGTTATTTTTACATATTTTCTTCACTGATAACTGCTATAATTTTTTCTCCGTGTACCTAATAATTATTAGATCTTACGCAACTGAATTTTGATATTATATCGATGGTCTAATCATGACTGCTGCACCAAGTCTGCAAATTGCCAAATTCAATTTCAGAATGTTATTTCTTTATGCGTAAAAAATACTGACTAAAATTGACTTATTTTTATTAAATGAAGAACTAGTTTAATATCTTATAGAGATATAGTCTTTTGGTTCAAATTCGTCGAATAACTGATATTTGAACGACTTCGACCTGTCAATAAAAAAATTCCCTCCGGAGAATATGAAGCTAGACAATTTGCTGATTAGAAATTTGATAAATTTCATTAGTTAGTTATTTTATTTGTTGTAAGAAAAAGTTTGGAAAATCCAAATGAGCCTTAAGCGCTCATGTCGTACACGAATTATTTAAATTGAATGTTTACATTAGTACATTTGTTAACTTTTTCACAAAGCCAACTTTTTCAGAAAATGCCAATAGGAATGAATTAGTTATGATAAGATAGAACAATACTGCAACTTTTTATTCAACGGCTTCTCTCCATTCGAATGAGTACATTAAAAAAAATCCGGACATCCTACTGCGTAGCACTAGGAATGATAAAACCCCTCGTCGCATGTGCATCTCGTAATGCCTATCTAAAAAACGCTATATTTTTTTATTCTTCGCGGGGAAAAATTGGGAAAAAAATTTTTCTTATGAAATCATATGTGTTTTATCGATATCCGTTGGAATTTTTAAAATCTGACCAGATCCCAACTTCTTGTCGTGAGACTATAACCCCTTTAGCTTCGCCTCGGGGTAAAAAATTGAAGTAAAAGAATGATTTTTTCGAAAGTTATTGTGTTTACTATGAACACGATCTTGAAAAATCCATACCATATGGCATTAAAATTACTTTTTTTATATAAAAAGCAGTGGCGGCTCGTGAGTTTGTCTTCAGGGGGGGCGCAAAAATAATATTGGGTTATTCATATTTGTGTATCTGTTTTTGGTTTTAGGCTCAATCTGTAGCCAATAGAATATCTTCAAGGGATTTATCAATTTATCTGAATCAATAATTTGTTAACAAAATGCATTCGTACAGGTGCAAAAAACAAATATTTATCTGATCTGCATAAACCTTTCATAAAAAAACTCAATATTCACATTTACCAAGAGCTGAAAACTTACTAGACTGTTTTTAAGGTTTGGAGAATTTTCATGTTTTTTAATCTTGTCTACCAAATGTTTGAGATCACGAACCTACCTTTATTCACTTTTCAACGTCTCCAAATATTTAACAAACAAAATAAAAAAAGCATCACTTTCATCACATCCACACAACCACGGAGTCTTGTTGTGAATGTAATAAATGTGTATAATGTGTATAATAAATATTTATCAACGTTCGCCAAATGTATATTTTTTATGTAACCTATTATCATATTTATAAGTATTGTATAGTTTAAAGACATGCCCTTACCTAACTTTAAAATTGGTACAAGATTGAGATATTTTTTGTTTGAAACGATGTTTTTTGATAATTCTTTGCTGTGAAATTAATCAAGGATCTAATATGGTACACCATAGTTCTCAATAATACTAACAATACGGGAAAAGTTGATGTAACAAGGATGATGGAGCACAAATTATATAGTTGGAATTTTATTGATAGAAAATTATTATGATTGTGGACTAAGATATCAAAATTTAGAGGCGGCTAAAATTGAATAGCCTACGGGTGGCAAATCTGTAAATCCGCCACTGACACTCACAGTTGCGCCGATTTATTCCGCTTACTGGTGGTGTCCGCTTAAGAGAGAAAACTACGAAATTTTGTTACATATTTATTAATAAATTTTGTATTTTTTTCTTCAACACATTAGAATGCAAATGATTTTTTTGAAAGGTGTAAAAGTGCAATGTAGTGCTTTTTTGCAAACATTTTTCCGATACAGAATTTTTCGGCTTGTTTTCGTGCTGATAGATGTTCCTTCTCCAGGACGTTAACATTTTCCTTTTTTCCTAAACTGAGGAGTTTTTTATTAGGCATTATTTCAAAGATATCTATTCTCCTTATCTGCACACTAAAAGAACAGAGCTTTCACGCGGATTGAAATATGTAAATACCACAGAAGTATTTCGTCTTCGCATTAAAACGCAAACATTAAATTCCTCGGTTAGAAAGGGTATTCCCCGGCTACGGAGTGCGGTGTTGCACATATACTATATATATTTGTGCCAATATATATATATATATATATATATATATATATATATATATATATATATATATATATATATATATATATATTCAAATGCTCTAGTGATTTTATCATCTTCTTTCAGCATGGCGAACCTTCTTACTAAATTCAGGCTTGAATATTCAAGTTTAGAGATGGTAACTTTGTTTGAAAGACCGCAAGAGAGTACAATAGATTTCTTCAACAATCTTTTGAAGGATTTCAGACATGTGGACACAGAAGACGACGGTAGCAAATCACTAATTCGCTGATGAACCTGAATGATACACTGTTTTTGTTTTCAGAATGCAAAGTGTCCGAGCAAGAAATATTGTCGTTGCAAGAGAAGACTTACAGGCAGTTGAGGCTACGGGAATTACTGTTAGAAAAATCTAGCGATGCAAATTTAATTGTGATGTGAGTATCGCCCTTCAATTCATATACTGAGAGTCCTGAAAATTTTTCTTGTGCAGAAGTTATTCATTTGTGAATTACATATATATATATATATATATATATATATATATATATATATATTATATATATATATATATATATATATATATATATATAATATATATATATATATATATATATATATATATATATATATATTAATATATATATATATATTACATACATATATATATAATATATATATATATATATATATATATATATATATATATATATATATATATATATTTATTCGAATTATTGTTGTGCCTGTGATCTATTTTTAATCTCTTGATAATTATTAGCAATAACAGCTGGTTTGAATCTTAAAAAACTCGATTTTATTAAAAAGTTGACGTTTCACTATGATATTCGTAATTGAAATTTCTTTGACATTTATTAATTTGAAAAAAATTTGAAAACAACAAGGTTGCTTTGTCTTGCTAATTATTCATTATATGCTATTCAGTCTAATATTAACATTCAAAATTGTTATCATTAGATGGTAAGGGAAACCAAATAAACTTTTACCTACGTAATGTTTGAAAATAAAAATAATAGGGTACTATTATCTAACACAAAGAAATTAGTCATGGGAAAACATTGAAGATGTGGAGTAGAATTATGGTATAGCACGTTTATATGGAAGCAGCCGTTGACACGTGTTTCGGACTCTTTGGTCCTCATCAGAACGGCGTAGCCAAGCATTGGATTGAAAATTTGAAGATGAAAATAGTACAACAAACAAAATCCTCTGATACAGAAG
>JARQZK010000011.1:65000-85000 GCA_030704885.1 Cynegetis impunctata | reverse complement strand
GCTTGTTAACCCAAAAAGTGCGCCATAGTTCAGCTTCAGATATGATCCCTTCTAATTCATAAAATTTGGATACTTCGTCCATACATTTTCATAATTTTGGAGCTGTAATTTTTATTATTTGAGCAGGGTGTAACAATGAAAGAGCAAACGCTGCTGAATATTCTTTACCGAATCTCGCCTCTAATGAGGATGATAATGAATCCAAATATAGATACAACGATCGAAAATATTCGCTTAACGAACCAGCTGCATGATTTGTCCTATATTGTTGGAGGCTTGCTGTCCTTGGAAGACGCATCTCAAGATTCAAAACCTTAGCAATTTCATTAGCTGATTTCAATAATTCTTCAGCAGAAAGCCTATGTTCCATTATCGCTGTTTTTACGGTTTGAATCTGCTCTGCACACTTAATTACGTCTAATAAGATTTTAGACTGCAATGAGTTTGCGACGGGTTGCAGCAGCAATATGAATGTGGTTTGTCCAACTGCAAATAACAATTGGAAAGGTACTTTTCTTGTCCCAGAATTACCTTCCTGTGAAAGCTTTTCCAAACCTTTTTTACACTGCCCCTCCCTGCCCCCACCTGTTTACGCCCATGTATATATATATATATATATATATATATATCCATAATTGAAGTATCTGAAAAAATTTGAATACATTAAGTTAATAACGTATTATTATATCGTGATAAAAATAACTAATCTATAAAATAAAACAAAATTTTGTATTATTATTTATTGATGTTTTAAACAAACAAAAATCTTCAATAATATACAATACCGATATATTGAAGCATGTTTTGAAGATTATTTCCAATTGTGATGTAGTGTAATAAATGTCATTTACTTAAATAACTAATATTTATAAATTTGTTCTAAAGCAAGATAAAAAGCGGTAAAACACATCAGAAAATATTATTAACGAAAGCAATATAGCTATATACGAATGGCAGTAACATAATGTTTTATATCTAAAAAAAGAGTTCACAATATTGAAATAACCAAAATTAATCAAATTTTGTAATGTATATGATAAATATCACAATTCAAGATATGAAACTTTTTGTTAGTTAATATATCTTTGATGAATTATATATCTCGCAAATACTGACAAACAAGTAGAAATTTTAACAATTAAACTTTAGTTCTTAAGCAAAACATACAATTCATAAAAGAGTCTGTGATAATTATTAAACGTATACTGTTCACATTTTTTTAAATAAATAGTTTTTAACAATCAAAATCTGTCAGTGTCTTTTCATTGAATGAAATTTAAGTAGTAATTGTTAGCTCTTTTTCAGAAAAGAGATGCAAAGAATAAATAAACTTAACTTAAAAATTATAAGCTCAATAATGGTATCACAATCAGTATGAATTCATACAGCTGTTTCTTCTGTTGTTACATTACGTTGAAATTGAATCGGTGATTGTTGAAAGGGTACTAAGTCCATTTTTCATTGAAATTGTATTTGATATGGGTTTCTATACCAAATTATATCCCCGACCGTTTGGTGTTGAAAGGAATTAAGTCCCATTCCAGGAAGCACTAATAATACGTACGTACTGGAGAGCTGAAAGGTACTAAGTCGCGGACTTAGTTCCATTCAACTCTGAACAGGAGGTTGAAGATGAATAAAAAAAAAAAGATTTGTCGTGTTTTTGCTTCATAAGTAGGTACTTGTTTATCATTTGGTATGTTTGTGAGAATTATTGTTCGTTTCTATGTGTTATTTCTCCAATAAAGTATATTAGTTTAATCATAACTACTTAATTTTGTTTTACTGATTGTTGAATGGAACTAAGTCCTTGCTTTAAAAAAATAATAAAAAATACAAAAATTGGAAATAATAATAATTTCTCTGCAGATAAATGATTCCTCACCCATTTACTTTTATTACGCTGACTGTATGTATCAATGAAATTAAATAAATAACTTTTAAACATATTTTTTCAATTTACTCAAAACTTTCATTTTTGGACTTAGTACCCTTTCAACAATCACCGATTAAATTATATTCGTAACTCAAAATACTTTTAGTTGAAAATTCGGCGAAAGATTTAAAACACTAAAAAATGGAATGCTCTTCGCAAATATCTGAAAGAATGAACATTTTGAAGGTAATGTCGAACTCTTTCAAGAATTTTATTATTTATGTTATTCCATATATTGATATATGTACATTAAACAATGAACTTGTTGATAAATATCAAAATACTCATACAAATGCGCGAAATTCAACAAAGATGTTCTGAGAAAATATGAATAATTTCGCAGAATTCAGATCAAAATCCTCATACTTCAAAAATAAAGAAACATCCAT
Organism: Cynegetis impunctata; assembly: GCA_030704885.1. Taxonomy (NCBI): domain Eukaryota; kingdom Metazoa; phylum Arthropoda; class Insecta; order Coleoptera; family Coccinellidae; genus Cynegetis; species Cynegetis impunctata. Next base: position 82,675 of record JARQZK010000011.1, on the reverse strand, counting down.
CAATATATTCGAACCTACATAGGCCAAATTATATATATATATATATATATATATATATATATATATATATATATATATATATATATATATATATATATATATATATATATATATATATAAATAATTATTTATTCGAATTGTTGTTGCCTGTGAACTATTTCTAATCTCTTGATAATTATTAGCAATAACAGGCTTGTTGAATCTCAAAAAACTCGATTTTATTAAAAAGTTGACGTTTCGCCACGACACTCGTGGCTTTATCAAAACTTTTGAAAAAATTGAAATTTCTTTGACATTTATTGATTTGAAAAAATTTGAATAAAAAAAGACTACTATGTCTCACTAAAATTTTTTTCGGCTGTGGCCGTTCTGTTATTTATTACGTGCTATTCAGTCCAATATTAACATTCAAATCTGTTATTATTAGATCGTAAGAGAAACCACAGAAACCTTTACCCACGTAACCTATTTCGAACATTACGTGGGTAAAGGTTTCTGTGGTTTCCCTTACCATCTAATAATAACAGATTTGAATGTTGATATTGGACTGAATAGCACGTAATAAATAACAAAGAACGGCCACAGCCGAAAAATTTTATTGAAACATAGTAGTCTTTTTTAACTATTCAAATTTTTTCAAATCAATAAATGTCAAAGAAATTTCAAATTTTCAAAAGTTTTGATAAAGCCACGAATGTCGTGGCGAAACGTCAACTTTTTAATAAAATCGAGTTTTTTGAGATTCAACAAGTCTGTTATTGCTAATAATTATCAAGAGATTATATATATATATATATATATATATATATATATATATATATATATATATATATATATATATATATATATTCACCATTTGCTGAGATTTTTCTCAATGTTGTACGTTTATTGTGCAACAAAATTTAATTATATCAAAAAAATACCGTACCAGTTCTAATATCTGTAATTTATTTTTTAATCACATGAAATGCAATGGCTGCTCAGGTTGTTTTCGTATAACATATTCAACACCTTTCAATATCATTATTAGGTTAAAGGCTTAATTCTTTCTTAACTTCATTTCACTGAAAACAATATTCACTAAATTAATTAATAAGGTTAATTTTTCAAATAATAGTTTATTCTTGAACGACGAGATATTTTTGTAGGCGCATTAAGAGAAATGGAAAAACTGAATAAAACATGTAACATCTAAATATTATATTAGTCATTATACGGAAACAACCTGAAGATGATTACTACTTGACTGTTTTGATTGATATTGTTAGCAGATTGTTAGTATTTTTATTGTCTCTAATATATCTGAAAATCGATGAAATTTCCTGAGTAATTTTTCATAGAACTGGTAAGGAATTTTTCTTTCTCCACTGAAATAAAGTTTTTGTAAATTGTTCTTTAATACGTAGGTTATTCGAGCTATATAAATGGTACATCTTTTGAATTATTTAGATTCGAATATTTTGATAATAAATACACCCGTGTAGTTCCATAACAGTCTACATCTATGACATATGTCGATTACAAAACGCTACTATCAGATATAACAAGTATTTAACGTTGAAACAACAATTTTTTTTTGATTATTGAATTCTGAACACAAACTCACTATCCAGAGCTAAGATGGAGATTTCTTTGATAAGAAATCACTATTAAATTACACAATAGTTTTACAAAAATAACACCCCAACGTATTGGTGTAAAACAATATACAAGTCAACTTGGGTAATCGTACATGGTTTTCGTTCATCTGAGATCAATCCAAACATATTGAAACTCAACTTTGATCTAATTTATGGCACCATGTCTAATTTGTGGCACCATGACAAATAATAAAGAACAGTTTCAACAAAACTTAGATGGGAAATCTTATAAGGGTTGAGTACTACTCAAAAATTTAAAATCTGTATGAAAAAGAAAACTTTCAAATTAACTTAAAAAAGTTTAAATTCAAAGAATGAGTTATTTTAAGTTCTAACAGAACTGACTGGCCCTCTTTCTTGGCGATTTGGGTAGACTTCTTGAATGCACTACTAAACGAACTACATAAAGTGACCAATATCAAACTATTTATAACATTACGATCTTTCAGCTTATTTTACCTCATTGATAATTTTACAATTGATTTTGATTGAAAGGATTATTAGTTCATTGAAAACTCATTTTGAAAATTAACTTTTCTAACTTAATTTGTACAATGAGCTTCCCTAACATTATAGTAAATCTTCTACAAGTATAATATTTGTTCCTCAATTTTTTAATATTTCTCCTATAACTATATAGTTTCAGAGATAGGTAAATATAGCTTGAAATCGATAATCTTAAATAATGAAATGCTGAAGAAATCGCTTGATTTCACCCAGAGAACGAAAGCCAACAAGTATGTTTGAAAATATCAAAAATCATCATTAGATGATTGAGTTATATATTACAACCTATATAATAAGTCTGTACAATATTTTCAAATATTTTGAAAAATTTAAACACCTCGCATAAATGCACGAAATTAATACATGGTCCTTGGAATTTCTCCAGCGAGAAAGGTTTCAAATTTGACACAATAGTCAGTGTTGTCGTTTGAAAAAATGTACGATGGGCTCAGCAGAACATTCTAGTTACATAATAAGAAATACATTTCTTCCATACTAAAATACTGAGTACCTATCTGATAATTTCAAATCATTCCAAACTTGTTCAGAAAACTACAATATTTGTAATACGAAGAACATTTGTTCGCTAATGTCAAATATAAACAAAATTCTACAATACAAGTTCCAGTTACATTTAAAATGTTATCAAAATTTTCTCTATATACCGAATATGTCAATTTAATATAAGTAGATTTTCCTCATCATGTTACCCGGATTAGTATGAACTTGGAAAATACAAATAGCCTCGAATATCACAATTACTCAATATATGTATTTCTAAAAGAAAATCTTGGAATGTATGTTCACGCCTCTAACAATTTTCATTTCTAGGAAACGCAAATTTCAAGATAAATCGAGTATCGCTGAAACGAATTTGTCTGTACAATGGTGAACGTCTTTAATTCAGAACAAAATGACTCCCACGCGGCATGAAGAGTAGTAATCTAAACCGCCGTAGGAGTTCTTGAATGTCAGTGGCGCCATCTAGATATTTGTGCAAAAATATCAGCTCGTAGATTCTGGGCAAAACAAATGCCTAATATCTGTAAAGACACAAAAATAATCAATTGACATAACTCGACAAGTGAGACTTCAGAAGATAATAACTGCACAAAACAAAATATTCCTTCAATCAAATATTCCAAACTTTCAAGGCTAACGAGAATTTTACAAAATGAATTAAATCAGATACATATATTTAATTCATTTCAGAAGAACTCACTATTGATAGCCCATATGTTGAAAAAATGAGACGATGCTTCTTTGAAGTAAGTTTAAATTTGAAATATACGAATTTTGTGTATTATAATTGCAATTGAAACAAAATGTTGTAATAGAATCTTAATTAGAATGTAATATTTTTTCATATTAATATGTAAATTTCATATTTCAATTAGGAATATTAATTTTGATCAAGGCATTGCTGGAAAAATCAAGTTGTAGATAACTGCAGCCAACATGCTCAATTTTTTCATCACTGATTATTGGGTTAGGTCCGCAATTGTAGATAAGTAATTGTATCGTAACACAAATAATAAATGTCATAGTTATTAGTACGTGATTACATATTTATCATGCAAGCTTAGAAAAAACGCCAAGCGGAAATGAGTATCAAATGCAAAGAACATAAAAAACAATGAAGCTGAAACATAAAATAACTCACATGGAAAAAGAAGTAAACAAAAATATAAGTTGCTATTGGAATCATATTCTTCTCCATCCAATCTTCTATGGCCTCTAAACAACCTCTTTCATTTATGACAAGAGTAGAATTCTGTTTCTGTAAAGTATTCTATAGGAGTGAAGGAATAAAGAAACGAGGATACAAACATATTGAAATGTGCACAAAAAGAACGTGTAATGAATTTATATCGGTAAACGTAACAAACAATTAATAGTGTTGTGTGACATTATGAATGTTTCTGAAATTGGTGGTTAAGCAGCAAAAAATAAAAAAATACTTCTACCCGAGACATAGATACACATACAAATGGAGCGAAAAATAGAAATAAGCAGGAATCTTCGGAAAATTTTAATTTACATCTGTAGTGTTTCAAAAAGTGAATACTGACATTATATCACATATAATTTGTATGCCCATAGAAAGTTTTCGCAAAAGGGAAAGCAAATTTCACTGTAAATCAACTCGAAAAGGCAGTGACAATGAATTAAACGTTACTTCTAATATAATTTGAGATTAATCAGGAAAACAGTTCGTTTCATAAATAATTAACAATATCAAATTGTACGAAATTTTGTTTACATTAATAACTTTTATAGCGCAATGAAGGATATATATCAGCGTAGTTTATTTAAATTGAATTAATACGCTCCCTTCCTTCCGAAAATGACTTCAAAATAATATACATTCAGCAAAATTACACATACTGTACAAACATGCCGGACATTCCGAAAAAAAAATACCTGTAGCACCATTACAGCGACATTAACTGCTGCTACAGGCACTAAATTGGTCTCAATCCATTCTTCGCCTGCCCGCAAGCAGCCACGCTCAAATATGTGCCTATCTCCAGGCTGCATTAAAACAAAAACATCAAGATGAAGCAAAAACATCAAGATGAAACGAAGTTTTAGGTTAATTTTACAAAACAGAAGACAATATCCTAATTCAAATAGATCTTCAACGCCTCAATTTTTCAGTGTGACAACAACAAAAACTCGAGAATTCCGATACAGCTTGAGTGAAAACGAAAAGTTATAAATTACTTGATAATAAATTTACAATTAATAAATTTGAATTAAAATATTTATATCAAGATAAGTAAAGAAATAATGCCGCTGACGTAAGTCTTTTCTATTCAATGGATAAATTGATAATAATGGAACATTGAAGAGTTATTATTAATTTCTGAACAGTAATTGGTAAAGTTAGAAACAGTGAATGAGCGTTTAAAACTATTTCTTGAATATAAAAATACTCACATATTCTGGTTTTCGCACGTCATAGCCACATTGCTTATTTTTAATAGCCTCCTGCAAGGGTGAAAATATAATTTGATATACATATATATATATATTTTTATAAACTATATATATATATATATATATATATATATATATATATATATATATATATATATATATGTGTATGTATATATATATATATATATATATATATATATATTTATATATATTGGGATGAACTTACATTGGGATTTTGTTTACAACATGAAAACGGAACACCACAGGCCTCCCTACTTCCAACGTCTCTAGAGGAACAGTTGAAGTATTGGTTATAATCCCAGTCTTTCGGACCTTCAACTCCACAGCAATGCAGCTGAAAAATTAAAAATATCTAATGAAAATAATGAATATGGTGATATGAAAACAGTAACAGTAAAAAAGGTTTCTCTCATTAATTAAATAGAAGTAAGTTATGTGAAAACTTACCACTAAAATTATTTGAGAAATTCAAAATGAAATTTTGTTCAAAAGATATCACCTGAATAAAATAGTATGTGACTAGGATGATAAAAATAACAATTAATAAATTTTAGTGACAGTTCACATTGAATTGACTTTAAAATCCAAATTAGTTTGTAATATGAACCCAGAAAAACACTTGGTTACTATTCAATAAGAAAATTTTTTTTCTACCTGACAAAATCTAAATAAAACTCAATGCATAATGAAAAAAAAGAAATCTAGTATACACACGAAGATAAACTTTCCTTGTTACCTAATTTGTTTTGAGATGTAAGTTTGATTAACTCTAACTCGAAAATACAAAATAAATTAAATTCTTATATTCACAAGAAACTGCTATTTTAAAAATTGTACCTACCCATTCCTCCTGAATCCAGTCAATAAGATTTTGTTGATCTGGATCATCCCTGTAGTGAACTATAAATGTCTGGAAGCCTGAAGACGCTTGAGATTTTATCTGTAAACAAATATTCCTACTATTATTACTAATAACATCAACTTGAGAGCAACTGTAATTTGACAATTAAAATTGAATAGATATGTTCATTTTAAAGAAAATAACTTTGACCAAATCATGACTATAACCAATTTCCAGTTTGGACAAGTTTTCTATGAATATTTCACAACAATAATTATAAATGGAAACGACGATTTAAAGAATAAATTCATAATATGTTCCACAAGTGAACCACTTAGTATAATTATAAAATAAAAGGAAAACTTGTATCAAGCTGCAATTTCAATAACATACTTGTATTCACAGGAGCAAATAATACCAAAATAATTCTGTTATAATCACACTTATTATATTAATTCTTTAATCTATTAGAATTTGTACTCACCCAATCCTTGAATATAAATCCAAGAATTCCAGCGCTCATTTCGAATAGTAAAAGTATAGACAAAATCAAGGCATACTGAAAATTCGCCAATATTAATACTTTTCATATTTTCTCCTAATCAATGCTTACCACTCCTAGAAGACATGTATTCTCTCTTAGTGCACCTACGCATCCAGTGAAACCAATTACAAAAGTTAATGAACCTTGAAAAAATTAAATAAAAATTAACAAAACCTTAATTTTGACTCTTATAAGTTAATTTTACCAAGGCATATTAGAACAAAAGCCGGATCTAAGGCTATGTTGGCCACTTTTCCTAAATTATTGAAGGTGTCTTTTTCAGTCCAAGCCCATAATCCAATTGCTGAAATAAGTGCTCCAAATAACTGAAAATAGAAAGTCAAAATGGTATGAATAGAAAGTCTTAAAATCAGTATTCAAAACATTGATTTTATTTATTTCATCTTATCCTTGTGTTTCAATATACTAATCTGAATCATCTAAGCCTACATATTATTTGCATGTTTTCCATTTGAAATTGAAAATGAGTAATAGTTTTCGAAATGAAATGAAAAGAACAAATATCAATTCATTCAATAATGAAATTGTTATTCACATTGAAGTCAAATTCTATAAAAAAAGTATCTAAAGCGGTTATATTAGTCAATTCTCTTGGCTAACACCAGTCTATACAATGAGATAATGAACGGCAAGTGAGATTATAAATGAGTTTGTACGTTTTGAAAATTTTTCATGAATTGAAATATTAACCTAGAAGAAACAATCTTAAAATAAACTACATTAAGTTTATATTGAAAACAATTTTTTCATTTGTTTCATTTTTGCACATGTAAATGCACCAAAAACCTGAGAAAAGGAATTTTTTTTGGTTGATTAATTCTATATATTGGTTTAAAATATTTGCCAAATGTAGTAGAGCAAACTGACAATAGTTGAATATAGCAAAAGGATGCATTTCCATGTAGGTAGTATATTATCTTCTGTTATCTAACATATTCATTTATTATTTTGTGGTTGGAAATTTCCCAAATAATATGTAATGAGAAATCTAACTAAATGAACAAAAACAAAATTTGAATTTATCATGTTTATTATCACAAAAATACTTTGAAAAATATAACACTGCGATTGCAATTTCGGTCAATAGACCATCATCGGGCAGATTGAGTTAAGAACTCTTAACTCATTAGTAAATTCAACTTTTGTTTTTGTTCATCTTGTTAAATTATCACGGACTAACGTCAGATTCCAACAACTATTTGAAATCTAACTCACCCATAAAAAAAATTATACCAATGGCAAAAAAATAGACATTGAAATTTAAAAAAAGGCATATCAGCATTAGTTGTGCAAATTAAAACATAAATAATTTTTCCACTCCAAGAATTAATAATCAATAAAAAGTAGTTAATACTAAAAGTATTTCTGAAGAATAGCAAATGCAAGAGAGAACTATTTTTGATAGTGTATAAATAATTGGTAAGAAATTCGATTCAATAAATACAGTGTGTAGGTGTAATGAATGATTCATGTACTCACCCATAATATAACATTGAAACTGAAAATCATATATTTCAAACAGCTACTGACTTCACTAGAATTCCTTCGCCGTTTTCTCTTGTGGTGATGAGATTGGGTTGTTCTGAAAGTTTGTGTTTTATTTTGATGTTGAACAGTTGTTGTGGTGGTGGTAGCAACAGCCATGGTCGAATGAAAATAACTTCAAACTAAATGACTAAATACAAATTATCACAGAAATTTTCATGTTTCCAACAGTTACTTCTCCGAGGTTTAGAGGTGTTACTGTATCGACTCTTCCATTTCACAATATGTGACAAATTTCCTGGAAAAGCCTAGTCTGCTTCAGTTTTCAGAAACAAGCACAAAGGAAATTTACATGTCAATAACACCTAGTGACGTTTCTTTTGAAAATCTAACCTACCTATAATCAGCTGACAACCTTAAATTCCATGTCATAGAAAAATATTAATTATTTGAACTACTAGAATTAATACAGTAAGGTAGGTTTTTTCGACAGACCATGTCTTGACATATTCCATTCAAAATGTGATGTAAATGGATTATAAGTTTTTTAATAGAAACGGGAATCTATAACCATTTCAACGACTAGATTTAAAATTATATATATTGGAGACAACAAACGTGAGAAATTTGTTATTGATTTCCCAATAATAACAATAATTTACTTCCCAAAAACATTACAAAAAATAAATAAATCGTCAAAGCAATAATCGAAAATCTCAATAAATCCGTGCAAAATAAAACTATTTATTTGAAAACGTTTCTTTCTTGTCTAATCCCACTAGAATTGGTCCAAATTTTTTTTTGTTGATAACTGTATAGCAAAAGTTAAAGAGTTTCTAAGAAAGATCGCACTAAATGTATTTCAGCCGTCGTGTAAATTTGATAGCAATATTATTTATAATAATACTATGTGAATACGTTATCCGAAAACGTTGTCTGGATACATTATCCAGATGCATTATCCTTATACATTATCCAGAAAAATTATCTGGATACCCTAGCTGCAAACAACATCCGTATACAATAATCACATACGGAGATATGGAGATACAATATTCAAATACATTTTCATCAGAATACAGTATGCGAATACTGTTTCGTCTGTAGATAATATCAGAAATAAATATGGAGATACTTTTTCATTTGGAAACAATCTGTGAAAACATTATTTCATATATTATCCGGAAACATCATCTGAATACATTATTGAATAAATTATTCAGATACATTATCCTTATACAATATCCAGATACATTAACTGAATATACTTTCTGGATACATTATCTAAATATATCATACATATACCATTACTCGGATACAATTTCCAAAAGGTTTTAATCGGGATACAATATTCAGATACTTTTCAGTCTGAATATATTATACGAACACTTTTTTATCTAGAGACAATATCTATACAAAATTTCCGGAGTCAAAATGGACATAGTTTTTCATTTGGATACAATTTTTGAATACTTTTTTATCTAGAGACACTAATCTGATATATTATATCGATACATTCACAGGATGTATTATCCAAATACATTATCTGGATGCATCAAATGGATACATTACTCGGAATCAATACCAAGACACATTACCTGGATATATTATCCTCATACATTAACCGGATTCAATTCATTGAATTCAATAGATCATGAGCGCTTTATCTGAGCGATTCATCATTGCAATTCATCTGAAGAAAAATTGGTCTAATCTGGCTAATAAATTGCTTTATGCATTTCCACCTCATGATAATATGACGAAGTTTCTGAATACGTTTTTATCTAGATACAATATCCAAATACAATACTTTTATGCAGATTCAATATTCAGATGCAAATCAATATCTGGACACATTATCCGAATACGTTATCCAGAAAATGATCCAAATACATTATTCTGATGCAATATTTTAGTAAAACATCCAGATATAATACCCGGATTCATTATAAGATATAATATTTGGACATAAAAAACTTTTTCACAAAAAATTTTGACACAAAGAACTTACGACACAAAAACTTGAGCACAAACAAAATTTCCATTACCCAGATACATAACACAGATAGACTAACTGAATGCATTACCCGGATATATTGCTCGGATACATTAGGTATACGAATATACCCTGTCCGGGCCGCGATTTTACTAAATATAAACTATTACAGCACAAGACACGCCTCCAACTACGACATTACGAAATATAATCGGCCTCAGCGCGATTTTACTAAGTATAAACTATTAGAGCACAAGACACTCGCCCCGTTAATTGTTGCAAAACATAATCTCGCTCAGCACATTTCTGTGAAATCTAATCGTTTGTAGCACAACGTGGCAGATCCATATGAAAAAATCGATCGAAAAGTAATAATGTTACCGAATTTTAAAAATGTAATTTTCAATGTTTCAATTTGAGCTCTTCAGTATGCAAAATTAAAAAGCAAAAGATAATACACAGCAACAATTAATGAATTTTGCAATTGAGAAGGTTAGACATGATATTAAAAGACAAGCAGTGTTTTCTTTTTCTGGAACTTTGAATTCTCTTTCCTCCCATTTTAACATGTTGTATCTTTCTTCTACTTCGTGCAGTCGGTTGAACTTTTATAAGTTTTCCTTTACGTTTGATACACTGCTTGCTAGCTAGGAATGAATCTAACTGACTACCTGTGTAAATTGCCTTCAAGCTTCCCACAAAGTTTTTTATTAACTCTGTATTACAAGTGTCATGTTCTGCTAGATCTGCAATGCGGCTAAAATCTATTTTGAGTCTTTCCACGGTATTTTTATGTTCTTCGCTACCTAAAACTAAAAATAGTAAGCAAAAAACAATATTATAGTTTTTAGATCATCTTACACGGCATATTTTCGATATTCTCACTGTCAGTTACATAATCCGATTGAGCTTGATTACTTGCATTTGAGGTAATAGTATTGCATTCCTCAGATGCAACCAATTCGTCGCTTTCAATCATGTCTTTAAAAAATGAACAGTTTTTTCACCAGTTGCTAGATAAGCAATCAGTTGTCGGTCATTTTTCATCAACTGAGGACTGGTTAAAATATTAACGCTATACAAATTTTCTACAGCACATAAATGTTTGCAAAAGGCTCCTCCTGTCCCACTAATGCAGTTGCATAAAGCGCAATTTGTTAGAACAGTATAATTCATATTTTTGTCTTGAGCTGAAGAAACTAAAAAAGTTTCATCATCTATTTTCTACACTATTAGATTTCCAATTTTATCTTTAAATTTTAAGTAGTTTAAATTGTTTTTGGTTTTCCTGTTGCTAGCAAATGATATCAGACGTCTTTTATGGTAATTTCCAGGCGTCCGGGCCTCTGGGCAACAACTCTGTCCGGGCCCCAGGTCTCTCAAGTTGATAAAGGGACTTACATCCCTTTATCAACTTCCAGATGATCGACTCCAGGTATCCTGTTAATTCAAAGTCCTATGTGATATTGCAACAACATGGTTACTTTGACTTGATGCTGCAGCATCACCTTACCTGACTCGTTAGCTTTATTGAAATCGTCTTAATGAATAGGTTATAGATAAGTCATGAATGATGATCCAGGTTGCATGATGGTTTAGGAAAGAGAAATGAGACGGGACGCGGTTATTTTAAATTTGATCTTGTTGAATGCAATGAAATACAATAAACGAAAGAAAACATTTTTGTGAAGTACAAATTGGAAAAAGTCAACTTCCAAGATATTTATTGGTTTTGTACCGTACAGTAAGTTTAAATATTAACTTTTCTAACTTCTTTAGAAACAAAATCCTTTAAAACATCTTGGAAGTTGACCTTTTCTAATACATCTTTTTCAATGGCCATTCAAACGGTTCTGAGACATTTTTAAACGAAGACAGTTTATTATTTCTACTACTCGATACTAGATGGTTCTGTATATATGAAGTATTTCATCAATTGACAACATGCGTCGAAGGAAAGCAATAATATTGTTGAGGAATTTCATACAAATTTTCAAATAAAATTTTCATTCAATGAATTTTTTTTCTTGGTGCTTGCATGGGCCCCTCGTCGATGCGGGGCACCTACTCTGCCTGGGTTATACGGCCCAGCGAATATACTACTAGCATACATTACCTGGATACATTACCCGACATTTCTCCCAAATATATTATTATTATTAACCGGAGATACATTATTCGGATATTGATCCAAACTGAATGAGCATGCAGCGATAAATATTGGAAAGAAGTATTGTGCACAACTTAGAGACAGAGAACTTGTGACGAAAACGTAGTCAATACCGAAGAAAGGAAGACGAAGAAATCGCGGATGAAAAAAACTAAAACTAAAAACAATTGAGACATATGAGGCTGATTCGAAATCCAAGAAGTCGGATATTGAGAAGAACAAGAATTTAAAAAATCTTCCATTGTCCAAAATAAAAATTGAATTTAAACAGGACCTTCTCAGGACCAACAAATTAAAAATCGAAATGTTTCCACTAGAACACGGTATCTTACAACTTCTATTTATGATAATCGTCTTTACGTGCAATAGCCTTATGAGCACTCTCTGTGTTAATGAGGATATATATATATATATATATATATATATATATATATATATATATATATATATATATATATATATATATATATATATATATATATATATATATATATATATATATATATATATATATATATTTATTCGAATTGTTGTTGCCTGTGATCTATTTTTAATCTCTTGATAATTATTAGCAATAACAGGCTGGTTGAATCTTAAAAAACTCGATTTTATTAAAAAGTTGACGTTTCACTACGACATTCGTAGTTTTTCAAAACTTTTGAAAAAATTGAAATTTCTTTGACATTTATTGATTTGAAAAAATTTGAATAGACAAAGACTACTTTGTCTTGCTAAAATTTTTTTCGAATGTGGTTATTTATTACGTGCTATTCAGTCTAATATCAACATTCAAAATTGTTATCATTAGATGGCAAGGGAAACCACAGAAACCTTTACCTACGTAATGTTCGAAAATAAAAATAATAGGGTACTATTTATCTAACAACAAAGAAATTAGTCGCAGGAAAATATTAAAAAAGTAGAGCAGAATTATCGGTATAGAACGTTTATATGGAAGCAGCCGTTGACACGTGTTTCGGACTCTTTGGTCCTCATCAGAACGGCGTAGCAAAGCATTGGATTGAAAATTTGGAGATGAAAATAGTACAACAAATAAAAACCTCTGCTACGGAAGACAATCACACCTTTGTGGACTATTGTTTGAACTCTCCGGTTTGGGAGATTTGGTCAAACTCTGCCATGGAGGCGATTAATGCCATCCGCGAGATCTCAGAACGAGTAAATAAACAATAATAAAGAAATTAGTCGCGGGAAAATATTAAATAAGTAGAGCAAAATTATCGGTATAGCCCGTTTATATGGAAGTAGCCGTTTTTCCCTTGCCATCTAATGATAACAATTTTGAATGTTGATATTAGACTGAATAGCACGTAATAAATAACAAAGAACAACCACATTGGGAAAAAAATTTTATCAAGACAAAGTAGTCTTTGTCTATTCAAATTTTTTCAAATCAATAAATGTCAAAGAAATTTCAATTTTTTCAAAAGTTTTGAAAAACTACGAATGTCGTAGTGAAACGTCAACTTTTTAATAAAATCGAGTTTTTTAAGATTCAACCAGCCTGTTATTGCTAATAATTATCAAGAAATTAAAAATAGATCACAGGCAACAATTCGAATAAATAATTAAATATTGCAAGCTGAAAATATGGCAATGATCCCAAACTTAAGCTGAGAGTTTCAAACATTGTTCTAGATTGTGAGTACTTTTTTAAAAGATTTGAAATTCTAAATAAAAATTTCATTAAAAACGGCTACTTCCATATAAACGGGCTATACCGATAATTTTGCTCTACTTATTTAATATTTTCCCGCGACTAATTTCTTTATTATTGTTTATTTACTCGTTCTGAGATCTCGCGGATGGCATTAATCGCCTCCGTGGCAGAGTTTGACCAAATCTCCCAAACCGGAGAGTTCAAACAATAGTCCACAAAGGTGTGATTGTCTTCCGTAGCAGAGGTTTTTATTTGTTGTACTATTTTCATCTCCAAATTTTCAATCCAATGCTTTGCTACGCCGTTCTGATGAGGACCAAAGAGTCCGAAACACGTGTCAACGGCTGCTTCCATATAAACGTTCTATACCGATAATTCTGCTCTACTTTTTTAATATTTTCCTGCGACTAATTTCTTTGTTGTTAGATAAATAGTACCCTATTATTTTTATTTTCGAACATTACGTAGGTAAAGGTTTCTGTGGTTTCCCTTGCCATCTAATGATAACAATTTTGAATGTTGATATTAGACTGAATAGCACGTAATAAATAACAAAGAACAACCACATTCGGAAAAAAATTTTAGCAAGACAAAGTAGTCTTTGTCTATTCAAATTTTTTCAAATCAATAAATGTCAAAGAAATTTCAATTTTTTCAAAAGTTTTGAAAAACTACGAATGTCGTAGTGAAACGTCAACTTTTTAATAAAATCGAGTTTTTTAAGATTCAACCAGCCTGTTATTGCTAATAATTATCAAGAAATTAATTATATATATATATATAAGGTACCTGAGACAAATAAGGCCCACCTAAGGCAAAACATTTTTTTTTAGTAAAAACGATATGCACAGGAAAATAACAATATATTGAATAACAAACTCATATTATATACTAATTAAAACATTAACTAAAACAAGTTAAAGAAAACGTAATATAATAAAAATCATAGATTCTAAAAACCATGTAAATGGGCCTTATTTCAGCCAATGATAGTAATAAGGCCCGTATCATATAAATGTAATAAAAGGCTACAAACTAAACAGAAAAGCATTTGAATAATATATTAACAGAGTTTAAACTCAAAATAAAGTTCTGGTAGGTACTCAAACAATTGTTAGGCATCATATGCGTCATCATCAGAAGGTGAATACCCTAAACATTCTTCGTGGGCCCATGTGTTGCAATTAAGGCACTGCGCCTCATATCTTTTTCACGGGATTCCTGGAATAGTGGACAGTACCATAAAAAATTACTTTTATTCACCGTGCATTGAGAAGTAGAACTGCAAGTGCTGGTACTTGGTTGTTGCTGTTCAGTTTGCTGAAACAAACTGTTTCTAACCCCATGAGCTTTATAATTTAAATTCTACGCCTTGGAGCTTTGTCATTTTTCTCTTTTACTAAGTATGATTTTTCCACCAATTCATGAAACGAGTTATTCAACTTTCGCTTTTCTCTCTCTCTCTTCCTAATTCGTTGTTAAAGCACAGCCAGCGAACATTGACTAAATCTTTTTCTTGTTCCGTCTTTAAACTTGAGGATCTCCCCAATTTTCTTTGATCTGTCCCACTTCGCCAATGATTTCGTAGCGTTTGTCTAGGAATTCTAAATCTATCAACAGCTTCACGTTGGCTAATCCAACCGATCCTTAGTGCATTTAAAGCCAAAGTTAAAGACTCTTCAGACCACTGAGCTCTAATGTTGCGACAAATTTTTCCCATTTTCTCTGGAATAGAAAGAACTTTTGCCATTTTTATGGTCAGAAATAAGGCCCCACTGGTCAAAAATAAGGCCCATCTTAAAGTTTACGTGGGCCCTATTTCTGACGTGCACTATTTAAGGTTAGGTCACTTTTACAAAAAAAGCAAATGAAAAATTTTGAAATATTTGTTAAATATCAACTCTTAAAATGTGCAACTTACCAATGGAATCAAACCACCACACATCCAGTTGAAATTATGTCATAGAGAACGACTTCATTTTGTGAAAATTTTGTAAAACATAAGACTTTGCGCGGGATGTCCAAAAAGTGGCTGTTTTCTCCTCGAGTGAAAGCGTGTGATCCGCGCGCTATCTAGGTAAAATTACATGGAACTATATCCGAACTGATTTATGGATAATATAGGTTGAGTTTGTTTTTAGTTGTAGTTTTCTGGAATGTGGGTCTTATTACCTGCTGGGCCTTATTTGTCTCAGGTACCTTATATATATATATATATTTTTTTTTTTTGGATACAATTTCTTCATAACTTTTTATTTAGATACACTATTCTGATATTATTCTGAAACAATAAACGGTTATATTATCCGAATGGATTACCCACATCCATTACCCAGATTTATTACCCGGATACATTATATGTACATATAACCCGGGTACATTACCCGAATACATCACCCGGATACATCACCGATATACATTTCATGGATATATTACCAGGATAGGTACCTTTAACAGATATATTACCTGGATACATTACCGGGATACATTACTCAGATACATTATCCGGATATATTACCTGTTTTGTTCTATATCCAGGAAATCCCCAGATATCAAATTCAGTTCATTTGGTCTGATGAGTTTCTTTGGAGAAAATTTTCCGGAAAACAAATAAATATTCTACCACCCCCATATCTCACTGTTAACTTCCGATACAGCTCACTACTGCATTATTTTCTGGGAAAATACGACTGAAAATGCAATGTAATTTATTTGCATACTTCCATGTTTCAGATTTTCAGTTCCTAATAACTCTACCCGAAAATGCTGAATGGCTTATCCTGTGATTCATCAAATTAAAGACCAAAAAATTCAGGACAACAAATTAGAAAATGTATTCTTATCGATACTTGATTATAAAAATAATGAAATTACGCCAGAATCTTAAATAGAGTTAATTACTGTAATAAAAAGATATACCGTTAGGAAAATAAAAATTAAACTATGTCATAGGTACATATGTGGGGAAATGAGGGGAAAAAACATTTGTAATAAAGGTTGTGAACTTGAGGCTGACCACTCGAGGCTTCAGAAAAATATAATGAATTTCTTTTAGAAAGAATACCTGAAACATTAAATGATCTAGAATCTAGACGATGTATCTTTCTTATAAAGGAAGCATATAAACATTAATCATTATCTTTGATAACATCAATTGACTGCTCGCTCAAAAGTTGGTGGAACATAGTTAAAAATTAAAATAAGATAAGAAAACACTTGGCTTGATTCCAAACAAACTAAGATTGGTATGGCAATAATCTGAATAAATAAGAAATAGGTTTAATAAGTGGGGATATTCCGAGGTCCAGTTTAACGTTCGTGATAGGTAAGTTCTTGGAGTTGGTCGACGTAATTTTTAAAGCTTCTAAAAGGTTCTCTTCTTGCCTTTGTTTATTGAGTGTAATATCTCCAGGTTATCTTGCGTTAATGATAATAATCCATTGTCAAATTAATTTCGAACTTTTTGCAACTTTTCTCTTGTAACTTGTCTACATTCTTCACTTATCCTAAGTTTGTGCTCTTGAAATTTATTTTATAAACTTACATTTTTAAATAGTGTCAAAGGAAAAAGTCAAGTGACTTTAGATCTGGAGATCATGTCGGCCATTCTGTGAAATTCTTTCGTATCACTGTTTCTAACTATCCAGAACGTTTATATTATTAACAATTTGAGCTCTAATATGGTTTATCACAAGAGTAAGAATTTCTATCTGGCAATTTCAATAAGGGTTCTTGAAGGGGTGAAACGTTGAAGTACGCGAATAAAATTTCCCCTTTTTTATGAAATATGACATTATTTGAACTATGTAGTGTATATAGTACCTAT
>JARQZK010000011.1:0-60000 GCA_030704885.1 Cynegetis impunctata | reverse complement strand
AACAACAAAAACGTAAGAAATTTCAAAATTAAAATTGCGGCAGTGAAAATAACCTCAAATGCCACCTCCATAACATCAACCGGATTAACGTACACATTTTCAGGCTTTCAACTGAATTTGGAGTGGCTGTAGAAATGCGCAATATTCTAAAAACCTCAAAAGTGCTTGAAATTTTAATATAAAAATAGCGACCATGAAATAAATCAATTAAAACTCACAGTGTGCAATTTCCAGATATAAACTCAATCCACGCTTCAAATTTCAATCCTCTAACTCAATCAAAAGAAGCTTTGGAGCTGAGCAAACCTCAAAAACCACGAAAAAACACGAAATCTTTGAATTAAAATTTCGACTGCTGAAAAAAATAGTTGAAACTAGTATGATGCACTTCCCCGATATAAACTCAAGAGACCTTAAAAATTTCAACCTTTTAACTCAATCTGGATGAGCCTTGAAAGTGTGCAAAAACTCAAAAATCAAGTTTGATGTAGATTTTTTACCTCCAAAAGACACTTCCTAGCATTAACTGAATCTACGTATGAATTTTCAACCAACTTCATAAATTTCGAGGGGTTCAGGGGTGCAAAAACTCATTTGCAGTTTTTTTCAGCTTCATGAACTCTCCGCAAAGGAGTTTTTGAATTTCAATCAGACATAATAAAAATGAGGATGTCGTGGTCCAGGACGTATAAAACTTATATAACCGCTTTCATAACTCTCCTTATCTCCTTTGAACTTTCGGCACATAAGTCAACAAGTGCTTTTTTGTTCAACTTTTTTCAACAGTGTCGGAAAAATATGAGCTTTATGTCATTCTATTTGGAATAACATGTAGATGATTTTTGAAAAAAATTAAATTTCGCTCGCGGAAATTGTAAAAGTTATAACAATTTACTGAAAGAAAAAAAGAGGAGTTTCTTTTTCTGCAAATATCTCAAAAAATCATTGAGGTTTTTGATATTTAAAAAAGATTCAAAAAGAGGAGGAAATTCCCTAAAAGACAGTTTCAACTCCTGGAACTGTGGGATCAATATTTATAATATAGGCCAAGCTACAGAGATTTTTTCATGTAAAAGGTGTTAGAAGAAAACCATCTGCGCCATTGTTTGTAAAATAGTTCCATATGATATAGTGATATGTTTTTCACTCGACTTTATTATTTATAACTTTGTTATTAACAATTTTATGCAGAAAATCGCGTTTTTTTTTAGTTTTTTGCTTATAAAAATGAAACTATCAGAGTAAACGTGATGGTGTTTATAGACTAATTGTAGAAAATGAAAAGACGAAGAAAATGAGAAGTGGGACGACTCGATCAGACCCTTAGTTTGAGAGGAAATCAGAAAAAACCAGCCAAAATGCAGTTTTTTCAAAAATTCTTAACTCGCTTTTTTTTTGAGTTGAAGCGTAGATCCTCCGGCCAGTATTAGCTATTGATATAAACTTCATTTGTGCGAAGATCAGAAACTGTCCGATGCATAGTTTTTGATCTGTGGCCATTTGATTATGTTACTATGCAATTTTCCAGCAGACCTGAATGCGACAGGTATGGTCCGATTTCAATTTAGTAAAACGATTTTGAAAGTAGAATTCTCATAGTTCAAAACGTTCATCTTGGTTTTTCATAAAAACGCTGAGAAATATGTTAAAAATAAAGCTGAACATGACAAAAAACGGCCGAGCGCGTGAGAGTAGTTGAAGAGTGGGGGTTTACAATTATTATCTGACAACGTTTAGAAATTACTGTCATGTTTAAAATGCCGACGCTTTCGAATGTCATACTTCTCCTTGCCTGCTGCTCTACCCCCACTCTTCAACTACTCTCACGCGCTCGGCCGTTTTTCGTCATGTTCAGCTTTATTTCTAAAATATTTCTCAGCGTTTTTATGAAAAACCAAGATGAACGTTTTGAACTATGAGAATTCTACTTTCAAAATCTTTTTAGTAAATTGAAATCGGACCATACCTGTCGCATTCAGGTCTGCTGGAAAATTGCATAGTAACATAATCAAATGGTCACAGATCAAAAACTATGCATCGGACAGTTCCTGATCTTCGCACAAATGAAGTTTATATCAATAGCTAATACCGGCCGGAGGATCTACGGTACAACTCAAAAAATAACCGAGTTAAAAATTTTTGAAAAAACTGCATTTTGGACGGTTTTTTCCGATTTTCTCTTAAATTAATAGTCTGATCGAGTCGTCCTACTTCTCATTTTTTTTGTCTTTTCATTTTCTACAATTAGTCTATTGACACCATCACGATTACTTTGATAGTTTCATTTTTATAAGCGAAAAACAAAAAAAATTTTTTTTCATTAAATTGTTAATAACAAAGTTATAAATAATAAAGTCGAGTGAAAAACACATCACTATATCATATGGAACTATTTTACAAACAATGGCGCAGCTGGTTTTCATCTAACACTTTTTACACAAAATGCTCCCTACAAATCTCTGTAGCTTGGCCTAATATTCTCAGAGGGGTAAAAATACGGCCGAAATCGGGTAATCTGGCTTGCGCAAGTCCCGCCCATTTGGGACACTTTAACAATAAACATTATTTAACCATATTAAATACGAAATTAAAATATGAAAAAATTCAGGCGCTTACTGGATTGAATGAACACTAATTCCGCGGCAAAATATTCTTATCTCAATTTTTCAATTAGTTATGCAATAGGTAGTTAATTAATAATTTTTTGCTGTTTGAGCATGAACATTGCAAGTGTGATAACTGTTAAACTATAGATGAGAATTTTTCCTTTCTTGAAACTAGTATTGAAAGGCTTCAAAATAGATCCCATTTAAAAAAAATTATTTTTCACTTTTTTATCAACAATTTACGTAGTAATTTTGATTGAATAAATAGATTTTCAAACTGGATACTTTATGAAAACCTGCTTTTCTTATACAGCTTGATGCCATAGAGTAAAAATTACATTTAAAAATTAAGATTTGATTGTAGAAAAATGAACATTAAAAAAAATATTTTATAAATTTTTCGTGGATTTCAGATTGGAAGAATGTTTGGTAGCGTACGTTCAGAAGAAGATTTCAATGATATGATTTCATAAGAAACAAATCACAAACTATATTCTAGACAAGACATAAAAGACAACAACTTCATTATTCAATAAACTAGGTGCTACTTATCCTCAATATAATTCATTGAGTGTGAAATAAGGAAACAGAATGAATAATGGGACTATTTATCACCAGTTCTATTTACGAAGAACTCTACTATGTTTCAAATAGTTCTCTTTCAAGCAGTGTTTTCTCTTTCTAAGTTCATCCTCATTATTTTACGAGGTATGACTATAAAATAATGATACTGATGCCACTAGAGACGAACTAGGCAAGTGTCAGAGTCGTGTAATCAACAGCTGTTTAGAAAGAAGTTCCTCATTTGATTAATAATAATATTATTATTCTGATGCTGGTTTTATCAGATAATATATATCTCGAAAAACGTCAAATATCACAAATTCGCACTATGTGGCTAAAAAGATCGGCCTTATGGCCTTTAGGTGCATCGTTAGAAAGGTATCTGAAAAATCTTTGTAATGATTTACAACCCCTAGAGTTGTGTCACAACTATTTTTTCCTGTCTTGGAGGAAAAAAAATGACAATTTATTATAGAGTTTTTGGCATCGTAGGATGACATCTAAAATCTATTGGTATTGGTATTGGTATTGGTAAGTGTGAATGGTGACTGATGCGCTGCGACCTTATTAGATCTATTGTGCCCCATCTTCTTCTGCTCCTCGAGGTGTTCTCGTTTACAACAGCCCTTCAAGCCTCAATACCTTCAGGAATCTGAGGATTTTAAGGGGGTCTATTCGTTGTATTTTTTCTACAGTCAGCTGGCATGATTCCAG
Organism: Cynegetis impunctata; assembly: GCA_030704885.1. Lineage (NCBI taxonomy): Eukaryota > Metazoa > Arthropoda > Insecta > Coleoptera > Coccinellidae > Cynegetis > Cynegetis impunctata. Next base: position 56,116 of record JARQZK010000011.1, on the reverse strand, counting down.
TATATTCAGTCCTTTATGATGTACATAGCACTCCATCAGTATATGGTGGGGTGTTTCTGGATGTTCCTTGCAGAATCTGCAAGTGCTGTCCTCCTCTAAGCCTAGCTTCCTTAGGTGTTCTTTATCTGCAATGTCCCGTTAGAAATACCGTGATTATCTTCAGACTAGTTTGCTTAATCATTATCTTCGATCTTGCTCGGTTGAAATTGCCGAGGAGATCTTTGGCCTGCCTCAGCCCTGGATGTCTTTGCCAGTATGTTACTCTCATTGCTTGTTCAGCTTTATTGAGTTCTTCTTGGAAGTGAGATTTTCCGCAGAATGGTTCTGGCCCGATCAGTGGCGTTGACGCACCTTTTCGTGCCAGGGTGTCTGCTTGTTCATAACCCTCCACTCTGACGTGCCCCGGCACTCAGAGGAGGATCACTTTCTTGTTCCTGCCTAGATCGTTGAGTTTGTCTAACCACTCCCCATCTAAAAATTACCTCTATGGGTACGTTACTAGGAAAATTCTGTGTATTTTAACACGACACAACCCAGAGAGTTAGAAATTAACCATATATGTTTCCCATATAATTTTGCTCGAATTTATCCCATATATTGAACGATTTTTGAGAGGGTAAGAGAGAATGTCGGTAAGATAAATGGAACGAGAGGCGAGCCAATTCATCAGAAAAGTCAAGGCATGAAACTTCCTCAAGATATGATCAACTATGCCAAGAGGTGTATAACTTGAACTTGAACTTAGCTTCAAGGGTGTCTATAAACTCGTGAACTAGAAAACTTATCCAAATTTCACCTGGATTTTCGACATAATTAATAACTAGAACAACTTGTTGTACCTACAAAACGGAAACCACAAAAAAGAGAAAAAAATGTTCCGTATCCGAAATTTATTTCGATTTGAAAATTTCTTGGATTAATAATTATGCATAATTGTAAGAATTTGTCTTATATATCTTTTTTATTTTAATTAAGGTCATAACAATTAAAATAGGCAAGAAAAACAAGGTCTTCTTAGTCTGGGTTCCCGGTCACTCGGGAATCAAAGGAAACGAAGAGGATGATTTACTTACCAGAAAGGAAGCACAGACTCCATTTACTGGCCAGAACCTTTCTGTGGCATAGAAAAATACATCTATAAGAGAGAGTTTCGGGAGAAGAACGAAACCAGAAGAGAAACACTGTGGCGGAATCTTTCAAGGGTGGATCACTCCAAAAAGTTCCTATGGAACTTCCAAACTGAAGGATCGAAGGATATCTGGATCTTAGTGAGATTAGGTTACACCTGCTCACTGGCTTTCTTACAGGACACTGCCTCAGGAAACATCTGATGAGAATAAGTTTATCAGAAACTGATGAGTGTAGATTTTGTGGGAAGGAGGAGCAAACTTCTGTTCACCTGGTTACAGAATGCCTCACCATTGAAAGCCAACGGAAAGAATGTTTAAGTCAAGGAACTTGTAGGAGTGATGATGTAACCTTTTTGAAGTCTTCCGAAATATTGTAGTTCATCAGTACTCTGGAACTAAAAGGCGAGCTGTAGATGGTGTAGTAGAGAAAATAGCTCTGATGGGGGGGGGGGACAATAGACCTTAAGGTCATGGTGCAGCATAGCCCCATACTAAATAAATAAATAGTAATTATATTACCTTATTAATTTCATCTTCGGCGCTCTCACAGTTTGAAAACCACTGCCGTATTGGCGAACGTAGATAAGCGATACGTCCCCTACCGGTGTCGAATATTATTAATGCATGGGCCATATATTGCTTTATTTACATCTGTTTACGTGTATTTTATATGAGAAGTTGTTGAGTTTTAATTGTGTTTGGGATCGTTTACAAACGTTCAGAAGAGTTGAATCACTATTGTTGTGTATCATATTGTTTATCTTGGGCAAAAAAAACCCGAATATAGCTTACATACCTTTCCCAAAAGCTGGACAATTCAAAGTTGTATTCCAAACAAAGTTGAGAAACAAGGAAATGATGGACAGATGAAAGGTGTGGATTCATAACTTGAAGATTGAAAAAAAATGCCTGAACATAAGAGACTTGTTCTTTACAGTTTACTGAGAATAATTATTTTCCCTGCAGTAAGTTTGTGGATTTTTCCATATAGAATTATACCAACTGATGATGTGCAATTTTCAGCTAACCGAAAACGTAGAGTTTTTGAAGTTTAATGCTATTCCAACGAAAAATCTTCCTCTTTTATCGGAATCTGAACCTGGGCCATCCAGAAATTCTAGATAATTGTATTTTCTCTCATGTAACAACTAGAGATACTATTAAAATAATAATAACGAATAATGTTTATTTGCACAACCAAAATAACAGTTTATCATAACATCAAGAATATGAAATAAAACTTGACTCTATAGCTAGGTAAAAACTAAAATATTCAATTAAATAACCAGGAAAACAGAGATTCTATAAGAAAAACCAGACGTCAGGAAAATTCAAAAAATATAATAACTCATTACGTTCAAATCATTCAAGCAGAGTATTCATGTTAATTCTTCTTTTAATTCATGTTGTTTCTTTCAGTTTTTACTTAGTTTTGTCCATTATACTCAAAACCTCTTCAGTTGGTAATGAAAGTAGACATGTCAGAGATGTTTTCTTGAAACTTTTGAAAGCGTTTTCACCTTTTAAATAAATAGGTGTTCTATCATACAGTCTTTTCATGATGTATACATAGTTCCTCTAACCATTTAATTTATTCGTCCTCTCCTTTATTTTATTATTGATTTTCATGTTCAATGATAAAAACTCAGTGTAAATTTCAACTTGATGTACTGTTGAAGAGAGATAATATTGTCCTCAATGGAAACACAAAGAACCACTGGAAAATACGAAGTCTAAAAAAACACAAATTACGAAATGAAATGAACGTAAATACCATTACCAATCAATGTAAACAAACCGTTAATGGCCCATAGAATAGTACCGATATTAGCCGTTCTGGAGCTACGATCTTAATTTCAGACGCCAATAGTAAAATCATTAAGAACTAAACACACCTACTTTGTAGGATAAATATTACTTCAAAACTGCTATAATAAATTCATAATATCTTTCTTAACAATTAAATTCATGATGAAATTTAACTGTCTGTTCCATAATACTCAAGGATCAAGTTGAACCAAATGAACTGTTCATCGATTTGAAACACTAGATTATTCATAGGAATTTAACCAATCGAATTTAACATATCTCAAAACCAACTCAATGAAGTACGTGAACAAATATCCTCCTAGGTACTACTCTGCAGTATAGCTGAATTAATTGCCCATAAAATACACTTTTTCGTTGTTTTATATCCTTTTCTTTATTCTGTTCGAAACTGCCCCAGCAACTTGTCATTACGAATTCAACTCTTGATTTTCATTCAACCTTGCCTTTAGAATAACTACCTGAAGGGATGTAATTATCAAATCCTTTTCCCCATCACACGCTGATACGCCAAACTCACTCGTAGTCATAAAACTGAGAACCATTTTCTCGTGGGAAGATCCTGGAGATCCTGAATCCTTGTTTATACTCTACGAAGGCTGTTCTTTGGAGATTTTCGAAATTAGACATGGTAATAATCGCATGTCAGGTCCGTAGTTGAACTCCATTGTTCAAAGGATCCATTTATCAAAGAGTCAGGTTTTTCAAACTCGCGTGTCATTCTGATACAGGTTTGGGTTCAGCCTTACTTATTATCGAATACCTACATCTAAAAATTTAACTTCAGTCAACTTTCCACTGATATAGAAAGGATTCTCTATTCGAATTAAATGAGTGAATAATAGAACGTATTTTTTTTTGAAATGCAATATAAACTTTTATGCATAAAATATCAGTACCTGTATATATATATATATATATATATATATATATATATATATATATATATATATATATATATATATTTGTATTGTTGTTGCCTGTGAACTATTTTCAACTTTTTGATAATTATTAGCAATAACAGGCTTGGTGAATCTCAAAAAACTCGATTTTATTAAAAAGTTGACGTTTCGCCACGACATTCGTGGCTTTTTCGAAACTTTCGAAAAATTTGAAATTTCTTTGACATTTATTGATTTGAAAAAAATTGAATAGTTAAAAAAGACTACTATGTTTCATCAAAAATTTTTTCGGCTGTGGTCGTTCTCTGTTATTTATAACGTGCTATTCATTCCAATATTAACATTCAAATCTGTTATTATTAGATGGTAAAGGAAACCACAGAAACCTTTACCCACGTAATGTTCGAAATAGGTTCAAATTATTTTGATTTTGAAAGTCAAAGAATAGGGTACTAGGTATTTATCTTTTTTTCAAAAAATTTTTTATTACGGCTGTGGCCGTCTTCTGCTATCAATTACGTGCTATTTAGTATAATATTAACAGTCAGGTCTGTTGATATTAGATGGGAACGGAATCACAGAAGCCTTCACCCACGTAATGTACAAAATAGGTTTAAAATATTTGAATGTTGGATTTGCCTTTAAAAAGACATTACTTGTAATTTTGGAGATCACATGACTGTTGATATTGGACTAAAAAGCACGTAATTAATAACTGAAGACGGCCACAGCCGTAATAAAAATTTTCCTGAAAAAAAGTTAAATAGTACCCTTCTTTGACTTTCAAAATCAAAATAATTTGAACCTATTTCGAACATTACGTGGGTAAAGGTTTCTGTGATTTCCCTTACCATCTTATAATAACAGATTTGGATGTTAATATTGGACTGAATAGTACGTAATAAATAACAGAGAACGGCCGAAACAATTTTTGATGAAACATAGTAGTCTTTTTTAACTATTCAAATTTTTTCAAATCAATAAATGTCAAAGAAATTTGAAATTTTTCAAAAGTTTTGAAAAAGCCACGAATGCCGTGGCGAAACGTCAACTTTTTAATAAAATCGAGTTTTTTGAGATTCACCAAGCCTGTTATTGCTAATAATTATCAAAAAGTTATATATATATATATATATATATATATTTCTATATATATATATATATATATATATATATATATATATAATTATTTATTCGAATTGTTGTTGCCTGTGAACTATTTCTAATCTCCTTGATAATTATTAGCAATAACAGACTTGTTGAATCTCAAAAAACTCGATTTATTAAAAAAGTTGACGTTTCGCCACGATATTCGTGGCTTTATCAAAACTTTTTTTTTTTTGATAAAGCCACGAATGTCGTGGCGAAACGTCAACTTTTAAATAAAATCGAGTTTTTTGAGATTCAATAAGCCTGTTATTGCTAATAATTATCAAGAGATTATATATATATATATATATATATATATATATATATATATATATATATATATATATATATATATATATATATATATATATATATATATATATATATATATATATATATATATATATATATAAATATTCTATATTAATAGGTAGAACAGCCCATTTGAAAAAATCACAAGTAGTTCATAGTATAAATTGCAACAACTGTGATAAATCATATATTGGACAGCTTCCCAAAATATGCAAAAACACAAACTACATACCTTATTAATAATATACGTGAAGAAAATCAAAATTATAACTTTGATTGCGCCAAAAGTTCAAGAATAGATAAAGGTATAAAATGCCTTGAAATTTAGAGGAATGATACATATTTGAAAAAGTTTTATGAAATTTCTAAATTGTTGAACAACAGCAGTAATAACCCAACAATTAATCCAACGAACTCAAGCACAAATAACCCAACGTCTTCAATATCATCTACTCAACTAACCCTCTCAATCTCCTATAGACAAACTTCGAAAACAGATTCGATATTTTGAATATCAAGAAGAATCAATATACAATAAATAAAATAATTATTAATATTCAAGAAAAACTAAAAAGGACGCTTTAATAGAAAAGCAAACTAAAATAAACAATAAAATTTCTTTTTTGTAGGAAAGCAATGAAGCTACATACAAAAACGCCTACAAAATTAATACTCCCATAGAAAATATGAGAATACCCTTATCTGATTTGCAATTTTATTATCTAATTAATATATATATATATATATATATATATATATTTATATTTATATTTTTATAATTATATAATATATAATATATATATATATATATATATATATATATATATAAAAATATATATATATATATATATATATATATATATAGATATGTATAAATAAATATATAATAATAATATTTATTCATTAAATTTTCAATAAAGGATACAAACAAAACCTTAATTTTGAATAAATATCAGGAATTTCAAGAGGACCGATAAGTGTACTTTTTCAATGAAATTTTTTTTCTGATACTCCTACTGTGTCATGTTCAGGTTCACTTTAGCCAATAGCTAGTCTGTGTTCCCAAACGTGATAACTTTGGTCATCTTGAAACACCAGCAACCCACATATGATCATTATAAAATTCCAAGATCGAGACAACACGAATTCAGCCACCAATAAAACATCATAATGGTGGTAGATGTCTGTTACATCAAAAACTAACACGAGAAAATTACAAAACCACATGACTACAATACCGCAAATATACTCGATTTAGCGCATATAATACAAACTCAGTCATAAACAATATCAAGACACTAGTAAACAATTCACTCACTTATATGGTCATATTCATCCGATTGTACTCACATACTCATAGACGTACATGAGCATGCTCAACCCATGATAGGTCTATGATAGTATTCTGATCATTGATGTAAGAAGCTATTTAGATAACTTGCCCTTGAAATTCTTGACGTAAATTTCCATTTTCAAATTTACTGGTAAGTGATTATGTAAACTCTGTCCAACATATATGAAACATCGCTGTCCAATAGACCTTTGCGACCTAGGAAGAATAATATTAGCATCTTCTCGAAATCTTCTTTGATAGGGATGTGTTACATTCATTAACATCAAATTATTTTTCACCTATATATATATATATATATATATATATATATATATATATATATATATATATATATAAGGCTTTTTTGGACATAAAGAACTCTCCTTGTGAACCAAACTCATTTTGGATGAACAGCTTAAACCAACAAATGAGTTATATGTACAATTAGTGTTACTTTTGGAAATAAAATTATGAGACTCTATCACACGCTGTGTGCATATTTACAGTTGAAAATTATCTCAAAATCACCATCGCATTTATCAGGTGGAGTTTCACATGTCATAAATATCAAAGGAGATGCGGCCCTGACGTGAGCCCTTTTCTTCTTCTCTTCTTTATCCAGCACGACTACTTTCGGAATTAACGGAAACCAAAGAAGGAAATACGACGAATAAATTTCACATACTGCGCGAACTTTCCGGCATTTTATTTCTATTGGTGAGTTATAGGTTTTTGAAACTGGACGTTTCAGAATAGATTCGAGGTCAAGTCGACCATATTTTGAACCTCAGGAGCATAAACTGCAGATTTGCATAGTTCCGAATATTTTCGTGAAAATAGTAATGAATGGATTGTGATGACGGAATTTAAATCTTCTATTAATTCACATCAGCAATGAGCAGAAAAGTTTGAGGAAAATAGAAATTTGGCATTTAAAAATTCATCTCATTTTCAAATTTGAATGTAGGCAGCTAACTGGTAATTAAGGATGATTAACTATCTTATAGTATATGAATCAAGAGCAACTATGGTCAGAAAAACAGAAAACTGTTTTTATTTTATTGAACATCATCAGTGCTGTATACTGGATAGGAAATGATTCTTCAGATCACTTCTTCTTAATTACACACACACACACACATATATATGTATGTATATGCATGTATGTATATATATATATATATATATATATATATATATATATATATCTATATATATATATATATATATATATATATATATATAACTTCTTTATTCTCAAGATCAAAATACACTTTTGAAAGGAGAACATGTCTTGACATACATTAATTAAACAAATAACAACATTCAAATCACGGAAACATTAGGCTTGTACTCAAGAAATTCCCGCACACTATATGGCTCGATGTTGATGAGGTATTGGAAAATTTCTCTTTTGAACTGTCTATAGTCTTCAAGAGTTTGATATTTACGGGGTAACACATTATATAATTTAATGCACATATAAGTGGTATTTTTCTCTGATAGTGTGAGAGAATGACTCGGAATGTGAAAATAGTGGATATTTCTGGTGTTATTGAGGTTCTTGAAAACTTTAAAATATTCACTGTGTTTTGATATAAATAAAAGACAACAATAAATATACATTCCTGGTACCGTTAGAAAATTATGACGCTTAAACACACCGCGGCAATAATCGCGAAACTTCATTTCTAAAATTACTCGCACTGTTTTTTGTGCCGTAAATATTGCCCCAGATAACAATACCATAGCTTAATAGAGATTGAAAATTTGAGAAGTAAACTGTCTTAAGAACATGTAAGTCTACTTTTCTTGATAAAACTCTCAATGAATAGATCACTGAATTTAGTTTTTTTTTACATTATCAATTTGTCCATTCCATCTCAAATTACAATCTAAGACAACACCAAGAAAGTTTGTATATGGACTTATTTCAGTGGATGTGTCTAGAATATTTATACTGGGTGGAGTATTCACTTTAGTATGGGATGTTGTAAATACCACACATTCCGTTTTGTCTGCATTCATAGATAGATTATTTTTACCGAGCCAGTCTGATATATCTGAAATGGCATTCTCACTTGTTGTTATTGAGTCTTTAACATTTTGTATAATATAATATATATATATCTATATATATATATATATATATATATATATATATATATATATATATATATATATATATATATAGAAATAACTTCGAATCCAAGTTAATGGTATCTTTCAAAACCTAAGACAAAACTCTCAGGATTTTTATTCCATGCCAAAGATATCACTTCAAATTTTGAGAGTTCAGGAGTTTACAAGTTGATTTTTCCTGTATGTAAAGGAGTGTATATAGGCGAGACTGGTCGATCGTGCAAGACAAGATTTAAAGAACACCAACAATCTTTTTTGAAAAATAAAACGGATTTAACGTTTTCAAATCATTGCCGTGAAAACCACCACCCGTTTCCACAAATAAATAACTTTCAAATTATAAACAAATTACCGAAAGGAACCAAACTAATTTACTTAGAATAATAAGATATTTTTAAACTCAATCATATTGCAGAAGATATCTTACTGAACGACCAGATTGACTTGATATATTCTTCTATATGTATTCAAACAATAATGATTTTTCTAAGTACATTTTATTGTACCAATTTGGGAAAACCACTTCGATTAGCCCTTCTTGAAATGTGTTCCTCTTGTCTATTTAGGTACCTGCAATAATTATTTCCCACTCGTAAGCGCAAATCTTTAATTAAGTATTCAGTTCTTAACTCAATCAGCCCGATGATTGAGTCTTATCTAATCTTTGATATATTGCGCAATAACAGGCTGGTGAATCTCAAAAAAACTCCGTATTTATAACACAAGTTACGTTTATCGCACGACTCTCGGGTGGTTTTTTTTTCAAAAACTTTTAGTAAATAATTTTTCAATTCTTGACATTTTATGATAAAATTTGATAGTTAAAAAAAACTACTATTTTCATCAAAATTTTTCGCCGTTTCTCTGTTATTTAGTACTATTTCCCAGGTCCATTTAAACATTCCAATCTATCTGTGGACCGTAAATATGAATTCGTTAAATATTTTTCGAAGTATTTGTTGTGATAATTTTAAAGCGTGATTGATAAATTTCAGAGGGTGTGAATTGTTTTTATATTCATCATGTTGAATTATCGCGTAGTAACGACGGATTCCATCAACTATTTGAATGGTATCTGTTTGTGAGGTTGTAGTCAATTGTGAGGATGACAAGGAACAAGAAAAAACTCCTTTAGTATTATTTCAAGCTTTCAAGAATCATTTATTCTTTTCTTCAGGACTTATATGGTAAGTTTCGAAAGAAACTATCCACTTCAATACAGTCAGAAAAATTTATCCATAATTTTTTTGTCATAATCTATGGATTATTTTTGTTCATATTAAAATTGTTTTAAAAGTCTATTGAAAAGTTCATTGAACCGAAAACACATGGTTCAATAAAGGACCTTGTTTGAGGTTAAACCTCAAACAAGGTCCTTGTAACTTGAACATCTGAACGAGTTAAACGGAGTTACCTATGCCGACCTTCAAAATTCTCGAGTACCTCAAAACAAGTCAATAATCGCGTGTATGAAATAATTCCATCCGATATCCCAAATTGGATGAACTCTATGCAATAAAACATAACATTTATCTATTGCATTCAATCTGTTCCAACGAATATAACCTTTTAGAAAGTCTATTTGAGAAGAAATTGTCTGTGATAAACATATACATGTCAAGTAATTCGATAGTTCGATTTTTGTTTGTTTATTTGAAATTACTTCGATAGTACGTTTTTATTGGTTTTAATATTCGAAATAAATGCAAAAGGCCGATGGTGATGCAGAAACTTCTAGCTAAAGCTAAAGTTGAATAATTTTTGATCTAGGAATATTTCGATCGAAATATATTTCTAATACGAAATAAAGGTTTCTGAGTCAAAATTTGTTTTTGTCTTCCCAGCTGCTTTCTTTTTCTACAACACGAAGTGGCATAGTTATACATGGCAATAAAATATTCGGATAACACTTTATTTCATCGTTCTCAGCATTCAACCGCGAGTTCATTGACACCCATGATGGTGCTGTGGTTCAATTTAATCAAAAACAAATCATGAAAAATATACAAGTTGACTGGTCAATTTAATATAATACATAAAGTGAACAAGGAAAATTCTTCAATAATTTGAAAAATTATCAAACAACTTTCCAAGGGAGCTGGTTATATGTATTCCGCGACGAGAATTCCACATTCACAATCCAACAGTGAATTATAGAAATCGTCAAGTCACCCCGACTCAAAATCTGCATACAGCTGTTTCGTCCTCATTAGATCTCGTCAGTGCAGCATATTTGACTCTGAGTGAATCAACAATTTTTCTCCAATACAAATCGCGGTGGGGACTAGTATCTGGATAACCACCCAGAGCGCCCTCCACCAAGGATATTGGAAACCAACAATTCACCGCTTACATCGAAAATCTTCCTGACATGAAATGTCAACTCTGAAAATGTGGCGATGTATGTTCAGAATTTTCAAAAACTCTAAGTTGGAAGTGGTTGTGTGTGAGTCGCAAAAATTTATCTAAACCCGAGGTTGTGTTGACAGTTGATTGTATATATATATATATATATATATATATATATATATATATATATATATATATATATATATATATATATATATTTATATATATATATATATATATATATATATTTATATATATATATATATATATATATATATATATATATATATATATATATATATATATATATATATATATATGCTACAATTATGAGAACTTTTTTGAAATAATCGAGATTTTTTCAAATTGTATTCAAATGACATTGTTTGTTCTAGAACGTTGTATAACTGAAAATTTCTATCGTTGAGGATATATAAGCCGAAGTTCATTGCTTTTTGTCAGTCTAGTCTCAGCTATGGTCAACAGTCCAAATAATAAAACTAAAAATATAGTGTATAAGCAAGTGTTGTAGGCAAAAATAAAAAACAATTATTATTTATGAATTCTGAAGTGTGTGTATATTCAAAAAAATATAATTTCTGTACCAAACAAGCTTAATTTGAATTGGATTTATGATTATTTCAATAAATTAATAAATAAATAATATTTGTATAAATTATATACAACGTACGTTAAATATATATATATATATATATATATATATATATATATATATATATAAATATATATATATATATATATATATATATATATATATATATATATATATATATATATATATATATATATAAATATATGTATATATATATATATATATAACTTTTTGATAATTATTAGCAATAACAGGCTTGTTGAATCTCAAAAAACTCGATTTTATTAAAAAGTTGTCGTTTCGCCACGACATTCGTGGCTTTATCAAAACTTTTGAAAAATTGAAATTTCTTTGACATTTATTGATTTGAAAAAATTTGAATAGTTAAAATAGACTTCTATGTTTCATCAAAATTTTTCGGCTGTAGCCGTTCTCTGTTATTTATTACGTGCTATTCACTCCAATATTAACATTCAAATCTGTTATTATTAGATGGTAAGGGAAACCACAGAAATCTTTACCCACGTAATGTTCGAAATAGGTTCAAATCATTTTGATTTTGAAAAGTCAAAAAATAGGGTACTATTTATCTTTTTTTCAAAAATTTTTTTCAGTTATTAATTACGTGCTATTTAGTCCAATATCAACAGACAGGTCTGTTGATATTAGATGGGAAGGGAACCATATAAACCTTCACCAAGCCTGTAATTGCTAATAATTATCAAAAAGTTTAAAATAGTTCACAGGCAACAACAATTCAAATATATATATATATATATATATATATATATATATATATATATATATATATATATATATATATATATATATATATATATATATATTTATATATATATATTTTTATATATGTATATATATATATATATATATATATATATATATATATATATAATTAAGTGAACTAGGACATTTATTTGAAACTAATCAAACAAACCTCCTAGCGGAGCTGGTTATAAGAGATCACGAAGCATCGAAATATCAACAAACTACCCTAGACGGTAATTGTTCGAAATGTTAATTTGATTATCACAACCGATGGAAATTGATAGACAGACTGTTTCGCCCGTATCGGGGCTCATCAGTATCATCCATCCACCGGGAGTGATAACCAAACCAACATTTCAAACGGTCATACATATTTCTTCTAGCAACTCTTCGTGAACTCTTATAACCAGCTCCGCTAGGAGGTTTGTTTGATTAGTTTCAAATAAATGTCCTAGTTCACTTAATTTTATAACCACGGGCGTGTTTTCCGTTTAACACGAATAATTCTTACTTATATTCATTTGCCATTGCGATAAAATTCGGGGCGATTGCTGCCTGCGGTGTGTAATGTTGAATCACATCGAATTGATGTGTCAGCTTTACTCTTGCTTAGCGAATATGGTAGCCACCTTCGGGTGTTCCGGGCGTATTTGTTCTCGTGGCCGAAATGTTTTCTTCTGTTCTGAAAGACGTGGTTCAATTGTTTCCGACTGGTGGCGCTGTGTCATATTTATATGTCATGGAGTTGCTAGAAGAAATATGTATGACCGTTTGAAATGTTGGTTTGGTTATCACTCCCGGTGGATGGATGATACTGATGAGCCCCGATAAGGGCGAAACAGTCTGTCTATCAATTTCCATCGGTTGTGATAATACATATATATATATATATATATATATATATATATATATATATATATATATATATTTATATATATATATATATATATATATATAAATATATATATATATATATATATATATATATATATATATATATATATATATATATATATATATATATATATATATATATATATATATATATATATATATATATATATATATATATATATATATATATATATATATATATATATATATATATATATATATATATATATATATATAATAGATATATAAATTTTATTATCTCAGAAAAATGGAACAAGTCAAGAACAATTCACTGATTAAAAACGATTGCTGTCGCATAAGCTCCTAAATTCTTGTACATTGTAAGGTTCACACCTCAGAAGAAAATCTTCTTATATCTGTTAGCAAAACATTATACAAATGGATAGCCATACACTGTACATATTTTTCTTTTATTTTTTTTAAATATTTTGGAATGAAAGCACTGAGTTCTCAAGTCATTGATTCAAAGTTGATATGGGAGTGCCAAAAGAAACTCAATGAAATAGGCAAGTAAACAAGTCTTAGTCGGGGTTCTCGGTCACTCGGGAATAAAAGGAAATGAAGAGACCGATGTACTCACCAGAAAGGGAGCACGAACTCCGTTTACTGGCCCAAAACCTTCATGTGGTATAGGAAAATGTACCTATAAAAGAGAGTTTCGTGAGGAGGAGGAAACTGAATTAGAAATACTTTTCCGGAATCTCTGAAGGATGAGTCACTCTGAAAAATTCCTTCGGAACTTTTAGACTGCAAGGTCCAAAAGATATCTGAATCTCAGTAAGAATACATTACATCTCCTAACTAGCTTCCTTACAGGACACTGTCGCCTCAGGAGCATCTGATGAGAATAGGTTTATCGCTTTTATCAGAAACTGACGAGTGTAGATACTGTGGGGAGGAGGACCTTATTTCAAAATGTCTCGCCATTGCAAGTTAACAACAGGAATTTTTTGCTAAAGAAACTTGTAGGAGTAAGGACATAACCTCCTTGAAGCCTTCCCAGTTTATTAATACCCTGGAACTAGAAGGCGACCTGTAGGTAGATTGCGTAGTACAGAAAAAAACTCTGATGGGTGGTACAATAGACCATTTTAGGTCACGTGACTTTGACAGCTCCTCTGTCATTTGATACTCGTTATTGATGGATGCATTTGTTTGTTTTTTTTGAGTTTTATAGTATTTCAGAGTGAAAATTCAACAAATTCTTGAGTTATGTCTCGTAGTGAATATTATTCAACTCTTACCGATGATGTGAAAGCCCGCTACGATAAGAAATCGGAGATAATAGACGATATAGACCAGTGGCGGCTCGTGAGGTTTTGGTTTGGGGAGGCTACAAGAGGTGTTAAAAAATACACCATAGGCAAAATTTTTAGGATTTCAAGGTCAACCGCCTTATTATTTAAAGAAAATCAAAGTAAAACAAGCACCTTAAGCTATTACTTTGTTTTCACTTTCGAGTGTCTACCTTGAGACCTACAACTCCTATTTTTTTTCACAAAATAGGTAGCTACCTACCTACTTAACGAATTTGTTAACAGCTGGTGAGAGCAAATGAAAAGTTATTATATATTTTTGAAGATTAGCGGGATTCTGCGATCTTTAACGTTAGCAAAATGATCTATAATATCCTCATAAAATTTTTGTCTTTCGCCAAAAGTTTTACCAATTCCTTTTCAATAGACAACAAACTAATATTTTTCAAACGATCATGGCTCATTGATATTCGTAAATAAGTTTTAATTCTCTTAAGAGTGGAAAACGAGCGCTCTACGGAAGCCGATGTTACCGTGATAGAAACAATTAGACATAAGAGTTTATAAACTTTGGGTAAATCTTGATTCAAATCATTATCAAAAAGGTATTTAATAGTCCTCACATGATTTTCATTTTGCCCCAAAATTTCATTGTCATTATAAACAACACACAGTTCACTTTTTATGGCCACCTTATCAAAAAAAGTGTATTTTAGACATAAATTTTCCAAAAGTTTATCTGGAAAATTAGCCGAAAATCCGGTAAATAAATTTTTATTGAGTAAGTGGAAGAAATGCACTTCTTTCAAATCAGAGAACCTTCTATTTGACCCCTAATAGTATCCAAAATTTCATAAAATATTTGCTTATAGTGAAGCTCCATATCTGCGTAACTGAATTCCTTTCGTTTTGGACTAAATTGAGTCGTATCATCAGTAGTTTGAAATACAGAAAATAGTTTTTTAAAATAAACTTCTGCATGAAATTCTGAAATTTTTTCCAAAAGAAACTTGAGCCGATTTCGTGAGTAAATTACATCTGAAAACTTGTGCTGTAAGATTTGAAAAAACTATTTCTGTTTTGTTTCAAAAAATCAATTTAAAGATGTTTAAAAAAATATATAAATTCCTTATCTTGTAAGTAAGATATTAATCCGCGTGCTGTATTTGAAGTTACTTTTATCGGTGAAAAATTCCTCACTTTCACTAGGTATAGAATTAAATCCTCAAATTCCTAAGCGGCCCCAAACAGAGACATTTTCACTAGTAAAAAGTAAACACTGCCAACAAAATAATTTATTTTTTACCTGTGATCCGGTTAGGCAAGGAATGTCTCTTATAATTCTTTGTATTAAAACCGCGGTTTTGTTTTCTGTTACGCTGCACCAAATTGTTTTCAGGGGTAGGTCGCAATATTTTTATCAAAACTTTAATCCTCATAACTTAGTGCACTAAAGTTATGGATAAACAAATATTTCCACTAAGTCACCATTGAAATTTTCGAAATTAACTTCAGTAATCAAACTCATTTTCAAAAACAATACTCGAGCTGTTTTCGCGGCCATTAGACACTACGAATAACGATTACACTACGATTCAAATCAACGAAATTCACTCGATGTCACGCGAAATTCTATAGTTCTGATTGGTCATTGTATGAGACTGGAATTTATCGGTGATGTGCCATTTACATGTGTTTTGCTTTTCTATTGCAATGAAGTATTCATTCGGAGTATTTGCACCATTGTTTGCTTTTCTGTGGCAGGCATAATGAACGTTGAGAATATACCTTTCTAAGCCTTCCGCAGCGTTGCCACAAATCTTGAAATGAATGAAATGCAGTAAATGTAAATACCTTCTATCTTAATTAATAAATTATATTATATAATGTAGGTTGAAAGGAAGGTAGGTGCATAAAATAATATGATTTTGATTAATATGAATATGCTGAATGCTGACTATTCAATATAATATATTAGTGATACACGGAATATTATTGAGGAGGCTTAGCCTCCTTAGCCTCCTTCGACTAGCCGCCCCTGATATAGACTCATATTCATTTGGAGAAGTGAGTTGTCCAAGGATCTGGAAGTAATCCCTTCAGTATCTTTGATGGATTTGGTAAATTATATAATCCTTAGTCATAGCTTCTACACTGGACAGCAGCTTAAAACCTACAAATCTTTATTGGCCTACAAATATTATGAGTCCGGGTATGTCCAAGATGTTTTGGCTCGACAAATGAATGATATTGCCTACATTGTTGTTGGGAAGGTAGGCATAGCAAACAATTTTATTATTTTTAAATGTTGTATTTCACTATTATATTTTTTTATCAATAACTTTCTCATTGTTACAGATTAGACTTTCTCAAAAAGCAAGGTTTGGCTAATCCCGTTATCAGATGGGGTTGTTTCCAGTGAACATTGCACATGTATGGCAGGTTTGGGGGAAGTTTGTAGTAATGTGACAGCATTGTTGTTTCGTTTACAAGCTTGTCCAGCTGAAAACGAAAATGAATCTGTTTTCTGCAAACAAAGGCTTGCACAGTGGCCTGTACCTTCTACGAAATCCATTGACTTGATTAAATAATTTAGTTTATTGTCAAAAATGAATAAATAATTTTACATTAACTGTTTTTAATTTGTCAACAACATTACATAGGGTTGAAAATAAGCAATATCTGTTTTTAAATAGCTTTATTATCTCCAAGAAAATACAAAGTGATCATAAATTAGAACTCACCTTACTCTAAACAATTGATTAACTATTTCAATCTTTGGCACGCTTATTGTGATAAATCCTGAAACAAGAATATGTGTTATTTGATCATGAACATAACCACTTACTAATCTTTTTGAATCGTTCATCTGACCTCACTGTACTTCTTTCGTGTCGATTCAGGGACTGTACATCTTTTTTTTCACGAACTATATAAGTATCCCATGTTTTGAGTGGGATCCCAATCTGGGTTATTCTTATTCTCTAGTAGGCCTGGTTGTCCTAAATATATAAGAGCATTACTTTCATTTAGCTTTTAGCATCATTGTTTTGTTGTTCTTTTTGTACCTTTTTTTAGGATATTATTTTGAAAAATCAAGGAACCAAACTCAATTATAATCAAAATACTCACCCAATAGGAAATGTCTTGAACAAATTCTAGCATTTCTCAGCATATTTTCGCTCAGAGGACCCCTTTTTAAAAGCCCTAACCCATAAGTCACGTCGTTGTTTTGACAAGGCATTTAAATAGTCTCCACGGTTTTTCAGCGCGGTGGGAATCCTGAAGAATCGAAACTGGTCTCTTTCCGATCTCATTGAACACTTAAAAACACAACAAAACATTGGCATTTTAATAATATATTGCAAACTCCGTAACGACTTTTACACTGTTAGCATAGGCCGAAATGTTTGTCTGCCCACCAAGTGAACATGGCGGATTTGTTTTGACAGTTGTGACGTCATCCTAAAATGATCTATAGACCTTAAACACAGACGACATTAAAATACACAGAGCATTTTTTACGCATGCGCATAAACCACAATATTATGCGCCATTTTAAAAATTTAAATTAAGGCGCGAAAGTTCGTGAGTTAACATAGCGTAGGAATGCAAACCATGCCTAAGATTTTCTGAATTATTATTTAACGTCAATATGATATACAGGTAACAATTCTAGAAGGAAATTCTTAATGCAATTAAAATTTGGTTAGCAAAAATATTTTGGAGTTATAAGACAAAATACTAATGATTATTTTTTTTATTATTCATATATTTCTTAACAAACTTTGCTTCAATTACAGGGAATACTTATAAACTGAAGATATGAAATTTTAAAAATACTAGGTAATTTAACATATCATTTATTTATTTAATTGCGATGAAAAGTTTGGCATTGCGCAAAAAGACCCAACCTCTAATAATGATCAAAACACAAAAACAGAGCTAGATCCCCTTGCGCAAATGTCTAACATTGCTTACAATATCATTGACTAATGTATATACATTTTAAGGACTTACTTTAAACAATATATTATATAGCAATAAAATAAATTAAAACCCAAAGAACATATATAATTAAAATTTTAAATATTATATACTAAACATTTTGTATCAAGATTGATGACCATAAGGATGAGCCTATTCCACTTTGCTAAATCTAAAAAATCATGTTATATTAACATAAAATTATTAAATAGGTAGAAATATTCCCACAGTAAATTTATTTTCTAGCAAAAGAAAGAATAAATGTATTCAAATTATATTTCTCTCACTTTTGACCGCTTATTTAAAGGAAAATATTCCCTGTTTTTCCATTTTCCTCTTTATTTGTTAGTTCAGACCTTTTCACATCTATGTCCTTCTTTGCCAACTGCAAGTGGTTGATAAAAACAGCAAAATCTTTCATCCTGAAGATCTCTTGCCAAATTGCAATAATATTTCAGCTGTGCATCCCTCTTGTCACTGTCTGTGGCTGTCCCATCTTGATTTGATGTTACTTCGCGGTTTCTTACCTCTTCAATGAACTGGCAATACTTCCATCTCTTTTTGTGCTTGTGGTTGTCGAAGGATTCTTCTAAAGGTTTTTTGGCAATATTGTCTGCAACGAGTTAGTGTCCGTGTGCTCCTCATACATACGTACCAAGTGAACATGCTTACACAAGGTATTTTTCACAGTATACTCAGGACAATTACACTCATATCGATGAATGCAAAATTTTGCATACTCGGCAGTATAAATGCCTACATTCACTCTCACATACTTTCTCTAACTAACCATATATATTTTTAGAAATCACTGCGAAGATTTTTACCTTTATCGACCATAAACCTCTGCATCTTTAGTTAACCTTCGTGCCTTGTTTTGCATTATTTTTGCTTTTTTGTGTGCCTTAATGATTATCCTTGTCCTGGTAGTTTATTAGCATTTGGCCTCTCGAAGTCTAACACACCTTTTCCATGCACATTTTCAGATCTACTAAAATTCCTCAATTGTATCCAACAGCTTCTCAATCGTTACATATGGTCTTCTTCTGAGTAGATTTGTCTTCAGCATGTTGTTTAAGCTCTCTATTAGCCATGTTTGTATTG
Organism: Cynegetis impunctata; assembly: GCA_030704885.1. Classification (NCBI taxonomy): domain Eukaryota; kingdom Metazoa; phylum Arthropoda; class Insecta; order Coleoptera; family Coccinellidae; genus Cynegetis; species Cynegetis impunctata. The sequence continues at coordinate 36,311 of JARQZK010000011.1, read as the reverse complement.
ATACCTAAATAGTAAAAGTTACTAAGAGTAGTCTTTTATGATTTTATTATTAAAAATTAATTTATTTTGTAATAACCAAATAAATCTGTAGGTACCTGAGTTTGTCCTATAACAATGGGCCCACATTTTTTATTACTGTCCTTGAAAAAGTAGTATCTAAAAAAAATATGAGTTATTTTAAAACTTAATCAATACCAGCACAATTGTAGAAACAAATCAAGTTTTTAAAGCATGTAAAAAGCAAATCAAAAATATATTATTTCACCTAGTCAAGTAATTGACAAACATTCAGTTTCGGCCTGCCTCTTCAATTTAATAGGTAATGAGTGGTGATTTCTAACATCCTATCTTCGCTAGTCTTCGGTGATCTTATCTTCCTCATTTCGTTCTTCATTTCTTTTCTTGATTTCTTGGTTTTGATTTTCTTGTTTACCTTGAATTATTCCAGTTCTTCACTACATGCCAAGTACATAAAGCCTTTCGGGGTAGTTTTCTCATTGTTTTGGCCCAGGGAAATATTTTGCGGATCGCCCATTCTCATCAAAAGTCCGGTATTATTTCTTGTTCTAATTTATCTCTGAGAGCACCTTTTAAAACACTAATAACACAACATTATTTATGTTGAATATATCAAGGAATATAATTAGACCCACCTAGAAAAACTTCCTAGACTCTTGATCAAGTCGATTACTAAGAAAAATGAGTTTTTACTTTTTTCTTTAACACATTAAACACACAGAACAGAGCAATTGGATTTAACATTTAACTGAATTTAACAGTTTCAAGTGCCGCCAATTTGCTGTCAAAATGTACAGAAATTCTATTGCACTGCGCATGCGTAAAAAATGCGGCCGTGTATTTTAATGTAGTCTCTTAAACACATGGTGCAACATAACCCCATATTAAATAAATTAATAAATAAAATACTATTTGATTCTATTTGAGTTTATGATTTTATCCAGCGGTATTTTTGTGTTTGTTATTTTATAAAAATTTTGTATTATCCATTCCGAATGTGTTTTCAGGTTTTATTTCAGAATTTTCTTAACCCTTGACTCTTTTTTCAACCAGTTGTGTTCGTCTTCAAGTCCATATACCTCGGGAAAACGTAATTCTTGAGATACATAGAGTGAAAATATAGGTCCTGGTTCGATATTGTAGATTTGAGTACACGTTTGAGATACCACATACCAAAATGCTAATATTTGTTTTTGTATATTAATATCAGTATCTGTATTTAGTCTGTATCTGACGAAAAAGAAGTATTTCGAAACATACGGCATTATAATTAACATATTCATGAAAATTGTTGTCAATTATTTTTCATTAAGATATTAATTTTCACCAGGTATCGGCTTCATCAATTAGTAGTTCAGATTTTCAGAATATACGTTAATTATAAATAGGAAATAATTTCCAATTGAATGGGAAAGTAGCCAGTCGTATCATCATTCATCCCGTGCGTCGAAATTCCAACGAAAATTAATCTAATTTAATATGTATTAAGCGAATGAATATCTTGTTCATTACTGGTCTATCTAGTGGATAGATTGTATTTCCATTAAATTAATAAAGCCAGTGAAAGAGATGAGGCCCGAGTTCCGAATTCTAAAAGCAGGAGAATATCAGAATGTTTGTTCGATATGAAGATTAAATTGGATTTCTGGAGGCTGAGCTTGCTTGTGGGCAAAGAAAACCTAACACATGCAGATGTTCGTCGGTTTATTTGCCGGCTCATCGTTCGTTACAAATTAATTTTCTGGGTTATCTTAATTTTATAATTTGATCAAATTGATGTCGATATTGTATCGTACCAATCATGTTGGAACTTGAAGTTTATGCTACAAAAAGACGGGAGATGTCGGGGGATCAACCGATTAAAACGAAGTTATATCCGATATATATATTATGTATTGCATAGCAGGCATAATGAAATAATAAATAACTATGCTATCACAACTTTCCGCAATATATGTAGTACTAGCTACGAAACCCGGGAAATATATAGTATCCTCAATAGTAATAGAATCGGTTTTTCTATATTTTCTACACTATATATATATATATATATATATATATATATATATTATATATTATATATATATATATATATAATATATATATAATATATATATATATATATATATATATATATATATATTATATATTTATATAAATATATAAATAAATATATATATATATATATATATATATATATATATAAATATATATATATATATATATATATAAATATATATATATATATATATATATATATATATATATATATATATATAACTTTTTGATAATTATTAGCAATAACAGGCTTGGTGAATCTCAAAAAACTCGATTTTATTAAAAAGTTGACGTTTCGCTACAACATTCGTGGCTTTATCAAAACTTTTGTTAATGGTGACTTCAATCCGACGGATTGAAGTCACCATTAGATTGTCTTTCGGTTTAAAACTATTTTTCGAAATTGTATGGTCGACACATGTATTTCCTTCGTGGTTCTTCACTTAATGACAAATCTTGATTATTATTCCTCCGTTTTGATCTGAAGAAACCGGTCATCAATATAAAATTTGAAAGGATTGTTGAGTTTAATTCTAGACGTTCTTCCTCCTTATTTAGTTCGAATTAACTACTCACAATATGGGTTCCATATCTAATTCAATATATATATATATATATATATATATATATATATATATATATATATATATATATATATATCCAATGAGAAATTCATGAACGCGGGAGTGCCACAGGGCAGTATTTTGGGGCCACTCCTCTTTGTTATTTATATTATCTCTCTCTGACAAAACAATTTCAGTGTTATTTGCCATCCTATCGTCTACACCGATGATACGAACATTTTAGTAACGTCAGACTCGGTACCATCTGCAATTAATAAGACGAAGAAAATTTTGGATGACGCTCATAAGTGGTGTACGGAAAATAGTCTGATGATTAACATGCAGAAAACAAACTGTGTTCTTTTTGGTAATAATAGAACGAACTACCGATATTCTGACCTCTCTATGTATAATGACGAAATCGAAATTCATCAGTCAGTTGATTTCCTGGGACTACAAATTGATGAAGATCTGAAGTGGGGAACAGATACATCAGAAGTAAAAAAAAACTTAACTCAGTAATTTATACTATTATGGTATTGAGGGATCAGATAGATAATGGAGTTCTCAAGGTTTTATATTTTGCTAACTTTCAATCCATTCTGTCTTATGTCATAGACTTTGGGGAAGCTCCTCCCATGTTCAGGATACCTTTGTTGCTCAGAAATAGGCATAACGAATGATTTTTCAATTGGAGGCAATCTTGCAAGTGTAAGTTCAGATCCAATGGAATAATGACAGTGTATGGTTTATGTATATATATGTATATATATATATATATATATATATATATATATATATATATATATATATATATATATATATATATATATATATATATATATATATATACACAGGGTGATTCATTAATACGTGTAAATATTTTAACGGGAGAATTTTGAGCCCAAAATATGAAGATCTAACCCAATTTGCTCATATAAAATATTTCTCCTTACTGAGTTACAGGGTGTTTTATTTCGATTATTAAAAATGAATTTTGTTCATTACTTCAATGCTGCTTGATATTTCTTTATGATATTTGGCAGTAAGTTAAAGTAGTTTGGGACACATCAAATAATAGTAAAGAAGACTTTCTCGCTATCACCAGTGGCGTACGGCAGGGGCACGGGAAGAGTTCTCGTTTCCTAAATTCTACGCCACTGGCAGAATTGTCATTTTAGTATAATTTTTCGATTCTCCTATATTTTCTCTGTAAATAAGGTATTCTTTTTTCGTAACGCTAGAGCCACTATTTTTCGAGATATTTAACGTTGAACATATGGCTGCACAACTCCTTTGATTTTAATGTACGAGTCATATCGGGTTTTTTGTCATACGATTGCATGTATTTAAATTGAAAAAAAAAATTATTAGGTATTTTTTTTAAATTTATAATAATATTAACAAACAATTTAAAACATAACAACTACAAAAATATCCAGCGCTACATAAAAAAAGTTCAAAATAAATACTTAATTATGAAGATCTTCTTTACAAATTTTGGAAGAATATCAAATTTATGAACAAAACTTGAAAACAATTTACAATAAATGTTCAATATGCTCTCCGTTTACCTCAATAAGTTTTTTCATTCTTTCGTTGAACGATCTTCTAACTTTAAAAAATATGTTTGGCTGATTCGCAAAAAAATTAGCGGAATTTACAATTTGCTGCCATAGTTCCTGGCTAGTATTTCTCGTTTGGGAGTATAGCCACTATTTTTCGAGATATTTAACGTTGTACATATGGCTGCATAATTACTTTGATTTTAATTATGTATCAATCATGTTGGTGTTTTTGTAATAGAATTGTTAATTAAGTAATTATTATGCATGTGTCTAATGTCATAATAGATGCAGTTCACATTTATTTGGAAATAGATATGAGGAAGTCTTAAATAATTATTTTGATTTAGTAGGATGGTGTCACAACTGACAGTTGTTGACAATATTATCTATGAAGATTGTGACTGTTATAAATTTTTTAAAAGCAGATTAAGTGAAGATGCAGCGCCCTAATGTTTTTTGTAATACTGAAATGCGCGATATGCTTTGTGTTTATGCACAAGAAAATTATTCCTGTCTTGCTGCTACTCAAAGATATGGAGAAATGTATCCAGATAGAGTTCAGCCCAATCATCAAACCTTTCGCAATATTTTTAGAAGATTAGGAGAGACTGGACAATTCAAGCCAAAACGTGATGTGGGCCGACCTAAACATATTTCTGTAGATCAGGAAGATGACATATTAGTGAGAATTGCAGAAAATCCACAACTTAGCAGCTCGTCGCTTATCTTCAATGACTGGGGTAAGCCAATCTACAGTTTTTAGAATACTGAAAAAGGGAAATTTGAAACCTTACCATTTTACTCCAGTACAAAAATTATTACAAAGAGATCTTCCTGCAAGATTGAATTTCGCTCAGTCGATGGCAAATAAAAAAAAATGAAAAATCTGAACTTTATGAAAATGTTATCTTTAGCGACGAAGCTACTTGTTACACGGAGAGGAATATTTAACTGGAGGAATAGCCACAGTTGGGATACTGAAAATCCTCATTTATATTGTGAGTCACATTTTCAACGCGCGAGTTTAAAATTAATGTTTGGTGCGGTATACTCGGAGACCGTTTGTTAGGTCCATATGAACTACCTGAAAATTTAAATGGTAATTCGTTATTTGGAGTTTCTACAAACTAAACTTCTCGATGAGCTAGAACAATTGCCACTTAACCAAAGGAGAGACATGTGGTTCATGCACGATGGAGCACCACCCCATTATACATCAATAGTGCGGAATTATCTAGATAATAAATTTCCTCATCGTTGGATTGGCAGAGGTAGTGAATTTCCGTGGCCGCTCGAAGTCCCGATTGTAATCCATTAGATTTCTATTTCTGGGGGCATATGAAATCACTGGTATACTCCCAAACGATAAATACTCGCCAGGAACTATGGCAGCAAATTGTAAATTGCCATAATCAGCCAAACATATTTTTTGAAGTTAGAAGATCTAAACGATCTTCTAACGAAAGAATGGATAAACTTATTGAGGTAAACGGAGATCACATTGAACATTTGTTGTAAATTGTTTTTAAGTTTTGTTCATAAATTTGATATTCTTCCAAAAATTGTAAAGAAGATCTTGACAAGTAAGTATTTATTTTGAACTTTTTTTATGTAGCGCTGGATATTTTTTTAGTTGTTCAGTTTTAAATTGTTTGTTAATATTATTATAAATTGAAAAAAAATACCTAACAATGTTTATTTCACGTAATACATGCAATCGTATGACAAAAAAACCCGATATGACTCGTACATTAAAATCAAAGGAATTGTGCAAGCCATATGTTCAACGTTAAATATCTCGAAAAATAGTGGCTCTAGCGTTACGAAAAAAGAATACCTTCATTTACAGAAGAAATATAGGAGAATCGAAAAATTATACTAAAATGACAATTCTGCCAGTGGCGTAGAATTTAGGAAACGAGAACTCTTTCCCGTGCCCCTGCCGTACGCCACTGGTGATAGCGAGAAAGTCTTCTTTACTATTATTTGATGTGTCCCAAACTACTTTAACTTACTGCCAAATATCATAAAGAAATATCAAGCAGCATTGAAGTAATGAACAAAATTCATTTTTAATAATCGAAATAAAACACCCTGTAACTCAGTAAGGAGAAATATTTTATATGAGCAAATTGGGTTAGATCTTCATATTTTGGGCTCAAAATTCTCACCGTTAAAATATTTACACGTATTAATGAATCACCCTGTATATATATATATATATTATATATATATATATATATATATATATATATATATATATATAAATATAATATATGGAATCTAGTTTAAGGGTATATCGACTCAATTAGGAGTAAAGAAAAACTCTTCTTTCTGAACCGAGCTTTCGCAATTCTTTATTGCATCATCAGGGTTGTGAGATTGAATTTTTCAAATGTATTATTCCATCTAACAAGAAACATTTAACAATTATTAAAATAAAGTTTTGAACGGGATGAAGGATGACAGACATAGGAGGTTAGATGAAAGAAGAAATAATATAGATTGGAAAAAAAGATTAGTGTTGAGACGAAAAAAAAACTTTTATTTTAATAATTGTTAAATGTTTCTTGTTAGATGGAATAGTACATTTGAAAAATTCAATCTCGCAACCCTGATGATGCAATAAAGAATTGCGAAAGCTCGGTTCAGAAAGAAGAGTTTTTCTTTACTCCTAATTGAGTCGATATACCCTTAAACTAGATCCATATAATAACTAGACTCTGACTTCAAAATAGTACTCCTTTTTTTACAGTAAAGATTTCTTCTTCGAAACTTGTGAAAATAAAAAAATACTACAAGGCAAATTCATTTTATCTGCGACATAAATATACTCGCACAGAAAAAGGACCGCACTATATGGCTATTATATAACGCTTTGCCAAGAAAATTGAGGCACATCAGAAAGCATGAGCTGTTCAAGAAATATATAAATTTATTGTGAATTGTGAACCATATACTTTAACTGAGTATTTTGAATCATGTTAAAAGTCTTTACAAATTTGTGGACGTAATTCACTTTCATATTTATAGTTCGTTTATACATATACATGTCATTTGGTTGAGATGTGTAATGATTTTTGAATGAAATTAGATATTATTATATATATATATATATATATATATATATATATATATATATATATATATATATATATATATATATCTATATATATATATATATATATATATATATATATATATATATATATATATATATATATATATATATATATATTTATACCGGGTAGCGAGAAAGTCTGGCAACAAAGTATTTTCTTTGAAACGATTAAACGTATAATTATCAAATTTTAGAGTTATGCACGGGATTGTATTTTTCGTTTTTCAGAGTTCCTGTCAAACTAGAGTGACGTCAGCATTTAGTGTACCGCCGCCTTCTTGAATTTTTTTAAATAGCACCTTAGGTCGTGTGATATATCGTAGGAAAGCTGATTTCGTCTTCTTTTCAATAATACAGAGTACGTACCACATTACTTAAAAAATTAGAGAAACAATTTTCCAAGACATCAAGACATACCTACAATATGTAATTTTTTAATTCATACTAACTTACAAAAATATTAATAGTTTCCTTATAACGGAAGCTCAAAATGTGGCCACCTGTATCCTAGCAATAATACAATCTGTATTTGAAGCTTTGAATAGAATTGTTTATCATTTATGGAGAAATTGTTCGTATCTGAAGACATTTGAGAGTTTTTGAAGCAGTTATGTCTGTTATAAATTGGAGTCAAGTCGGGAGATCTTGCCGCCCAATTAATTACACTTTTTCAAACAATCCATCTCTGAAGGAAATTTGATGATTATACGTTTAATCGTCTTAAAAAAGTACCTTGTGCCAGACTTTCTCGCTACCCTGTAATATATATATATATATATATATATATATATATATATATATCTATCTATCTATCTGACCCGGCAAACGTTGTTCTGCCATATAAATTATTTTTATCTATCTAAATAGGGGTTGATTGTAGAGGGGTGAAAATTTAGGGTTGTATATACTTTTGAATGCTGTATCATAAAAAAATAGAACAGAAAATGTTGTCAGAAAAATAAAGAAAAAAATTAAGGGGTGGACATATGCACACAAAATTTCATGAGAATCGGTCGAGTCATTTCGAAGGAGTTTAACGAATAAAGAATAAGGGTTGATCGTAGAAAGGTGAAAATTTAGGATTGTATGTATTTTCGTATGCTTTATCATAAAAAAATGAAAACGGAAAATTTTGTCTGAAAAATAAAAATAAAAATTTAGGGGTGGACTACTCTTAACATTTAGGGGGATGAGAAATAGATGTTGGCCGATTCTCAGACCTACTCAATATGCTCACAAAATTTCATGAGAATCGGTCAAGCCGTTTCGGAGGAGTATGGGAACGAAAACTGTGACACGAGAATTTTATATATAAGATATATATATATATATATATATATATATATATATATATATATATATATATATATATATATATATATATATATATATATATATATATATATATGTCTGCCACTGTATATGATCTAAAAATTCTCAATAACAAGCTATTGAGATTTGAAAAAAGACTATATTCAGGAATTAATGTTTTATCACGAAATTTATGGCTTTTCTGAATTTTTTAGGAAGAAAAATTACTATAACTATATTATACACCTGTCAACTGAACCAATCAGGAGCTCTAGTCGAATTCGGATTATCGATAACACCAAACTTGACTCTTGACTCTGATTGGCATGTCATGTTCGGTGATTTCAGATTTGTATATTTGACAGTGAAACGTCAAATATAAATAATAACTCCGCTGAAACCTTGTATTCAACTTAGTTAACAAAATTGCGAAAGACTTATTGCAAATATTAGAAATAATAGCAATCAAGATATAACACAAGGGGGTGTTGAAATAATCAAGTTTAAATCATTCTATATGATAACTGTACCATTTATAATTATACGAGGGTCGTTCAATAAGTCCTTAGAAAAAGATAGGAAAACGCTGTTTTTTAGGGTAAATTTTTTTTATTTCTCAACACAGTCTCCTTTCAGCTCTACACACTTTTCCAAACGTTTTTCCAAAATTTTTATGCCGTCCAAAAAATAGGATTTCGGAAGTACTGCAAAATACTCATTCGTTTGAGCAATGATGTCCTCGTTGGAAGTGAACCGTCGTCCGACAAGCCATTTCTTCAGACAGGAAATAGTCACTTGGGGCCAGATCTGGTGAATAAGCAGGATGCTGCAACAATTTCATCTTCAATTCCACAATTTTGGCCATGGAAACAGCACAGGTGTGCACACGCGCATTGTCCTGATGCAAGAGGATTTTTTCTTCTTCAAATGCGGACGTTTCTCTTCGATTTCCTCGCTCAACCGTTGCAATAACGACGCGTAATACGGCCCTGTTATCGTCTTTCCTTTTTCCAAGTAGTCGATGAAAATGATGCCCTGCGTATCCCAAAAGACTGTGGCCATCACCTTGCCGGCCGATGCCACTGTTTTCGCCTTCTTTGGAGCCCGTTCACCCTTGAAAATCCACTGTGATGACTGTGTCTTCGTTTCTGGAGTGTAGTAGTGGATCCAGGTTTCGTCCACAGTTACATATCGACGAAGGAATTCAGCAGGATTGCGACGGAAGAGCGCCAACATGACCTCAGAGTCGACCACACGATTGCGCTTATTCTCCTCTGAGAGCAAACGCGGCACCCATCTTGCCGAAATTTTTTTCACAGACAATTTTTCATGCAAAATTGAAGTGACTGTACCTTGTGATATGCCTGTGGCCTCAACTAATTCGCGCACTTTAATTCGTCGATCGCTCAAAATCAGGTCGTGGATTTTATTGATGATTTCAGGAGTAGACACCTCCACTGGGCGTCCCGGACGATGTTCATCTTTTGTGGATGAACGGCCACGTTTAAATTCATTCACCCAATTGTAGACTGTCGCAAACACAGGTGCAGATGTGCCATGAACTGCATCCAACTCGGCTTTGATTTCTTTCGGCGTTAAGCCTTTCAAATGGAAATGTTTGATGACACCCCGGAACTCGCTTTTATCCATTGTTATGTATAAACAAATGTTGTTGACTTTAATCGACGATAGAAATTGACCTACGTCATGGATCAAGCTGAAATTTTGACAGCTTTCCTATCGATAGTGCTGCTAACGGAAAAAAAATCTTTACCGATACTACGAGCGCCATCTCTTGGATTTTCTGAGGACTTATTGAACGACCCTCGTAATTGGGAAATATTTAAGTACGTTATGTTATTACTGGTTCAATTAAATATATATTTCGTTAAAACTCAATATTTTCTGTTTATTAAACTTCATCCGACAAAATTCTTGAATTTAACTTTTTTGCTAATTTCCTCTTGAAGAAAATACCACTCGTCCTGCGAACTCGTGGTGTTTTCAAGAAACACATTTTCGTTATGAAATAAATCGACAGACTTATCGCGAAAATTCAAACACTTGTGGTATTACTACTGACAATTTAATGCATACATTTAAAATCCAATAAGCCGCGCTTTTAATGTCACTATGACAGCGGCAGAAGTTTATCCTAACTTTTCCAGCGACAAAATGGGATCTAACTTTTAAAACCGTCTAATTCTAGTAGGACTAACAGAGTTGCTAAGGATTGACGACGGTGCGGTCCTTAGTTACCTCAACATGACAACCAAATCGTAAACAACTTTTTCGTGAGATTTGTTAGAAAACTATGGAGTGGAAATATCTCGATTTCGAGAATCTTCAAGTGCAGAAATTGAAACGGAGATTTACAACCATGTGCCTAGGAAAAATGTGAATTCAACCATACTAATTTATCTGCATTTTCCCTGTTTTGTATCGAAAGAAAAAACGACAGTAAAAGAAAAATTTACCTTGTTATTTTATGTGAATTTTTACTTGTTTGTTAATGTAGCGACTTCTAGATAACCCAATATATAAATTAAATATCTATTCATTAAATTGTCGTGCCGAATTACAACGAAGCTTCATTTTCGTTGAAGGAAACCTTACATTTACAATTCGAGATTTCTTGTAAAAAACTGACAAAAAAAGTTGTTCGCCCTACGGCCTCGTAATTCTTTCCCAGACAGTTTTTTTTCATTAAAGTGCAAAGCAACGAAACATTGAAATATCAAGTTTATTTCGACAAATAAAGCTCTCTTGTCATTATACGTGATGAAAATTAATGAAAATCCAGCTCAGGCAAAAATCATTCTAAGATACATATATATATATATATATATATATATATATATATATATATATATATATATATATATATATATATATATATATATATATATATATATATATGTATATATAATAATAATAATAATAATTATTATTATTATTATTATTATTATTATATATATATATATATATATGTATATATATATACATATATATATATATATATATATATATATATATATATATATATATATATATATATATATATATATATATATATATATATATATATATATATATATATATATATATATATATATATATATATATATATATATATATATATATATATATATATATATATATATATATATATATATATATATATATATATATATATATATATATATATATATATATATATATATATATATATATATATATATATATAATCTTAGAATGATTCTTCTTCTGCTTTTAATTTCCATACTTTGAATGGTGCATATTTTCTAGTTTGCTACTATTTTATACTTATAGCACTATATTGTGGGTTAAAATGTTGCGTTGATCTAAATTTAATATTTTATTTTATATAGCATACGCCTCAAGTTTATCACGCAGAACCTTATACATAGCTTATACATTTAATCTTATTTTGTGTGTGTAAACATTTACTTTTATTCACATTTTTATACTATATGTCGTGTTTGGAAGTGTTGTGTTGTTCTAAATTTCATATTTAATTTTAAATTGAATAAACCTCATGTAGAATTTGTTTATCACGCTACAAGAAGGGTAGTCTTTGCTGAATAGTTAGGATACAATATTTGGGTATAGCAGCAAGCAAGAAGTGCACTCATTTAACACTATATTTCCGATATTTCGACAAGGATTACTGTCATCTTCAAGGAAGCTACAAAAAATAAGCGCAAAGAAAATTCACGAAAAGGCTACATAACGACCAACAGTAACAATGCTCACTGTAACTTTGAGAATGATTGCAAAAGATGTAATGATCGAGATACAACATTATCAATTTCTATAAAACATTCAAGAACACATATGTGATGATCATCAACCTACATTATAGTTCAAAAAGTCACAACAAAAATAAAACAAAATATAATTAATTTAGAAGAAACATTGTTGAAGACATAAAATTAAAAATTTAAAAGTTTAAAAACGAACAACTCCACCAGTATAGCATGCTGCTATGTAGCAGTTTTGTGATTTTTCCTTGTGCTTCCCTGAAGATGACAGTATCATTATCGAATTATCGGAAATATAGTGTTAAAAGAGTACACTTTTTGCTTGCTGTGGTACCCAAATATTTTATTCCTAATTTGTATATTATATATATATATAATTATTTATTCGAATTGTTGTTGCCTGTGATTTATTTTTAATCTCTTGATAATTATTAGCAATAACAGGCTGGTTGAATCTTAAAAAACTCGATTTAATTAATAAGTTGACGTTTCACTATGACATTCATAGTTATTCAAAACTTTTGAAAAAAATTGAAAATTCTTTGACATTTATTGACTTGAAAAAATTGATTTGATAAGATTGATCTGTCTTGTTAAAAATTCTTTCAGTCTAATATTAACATTCAAAATTGTTATCATTAGAAGGCAAGGGAAACTACAGAAACCTTTACCTATGTAATGTTCGAAAATAATAATAATAGGGTACTATTTATTTAACAGAAAGAAATTAGTCACGGGAAAATATTAAAAAAGTAGAGCAGAATTATCGGTATAGAACGTTTATATGGAAGCAGCCGTTGACACGTGTTTCGGACTCTTTGGTCCTCATCAGAACGGCGTAGCTAAGTATTGGATTGAAAATTTGTAGATGAAAATAGTTTAATAAATGAAATCCTCTGTTATGGAAGAAAATCACTTATTTGTGGTTTATTGTTTGAACCCCCCGGTATGGGAGATTTGGTCAAACTTTGCCACGGAGGCGATTAATTCCATCCGAGAGATCTCAGAAAGAGTAAATTAATATTAAAAAAGAAAATTAGTTTTGGGAAAATATTAAACAAGTAAAGCAAAAATTATCGGTATAGTTCGTTTATATGGAAGTAGCCGTTTTTAATGAAATTTTTATAATAAAATCCTAACCCGTGACTAATTTCTTTCTGTTAAATAAATAGTACCCTATTATTATTATTTTCGAACATTACATAGGTAAAGGTTTCTGTAGTTTCCCTTGTCTTCTAATGATAACAATTTTGAATGTTAATATTAGACTGAAAGAATTTTTAACAAGACAGATCAATCTTATCTAATCAATTTTTTCAAGTCAATAAATGTCAAAGAATTTTCAATTTTTTTCAAAAGTTTTGAATAACTATGAATGTCATAGTGAAACGTCAACTTATTAATTAAATCGAGTTTTTTAAGATTCAACCAGCCTGTTATTGCTAATAATTATCAAGAGATTATATATATATATATATATATATATATATATATATATATATATATATATATATATATATATAGAAAATGAATATTTTTTTTAACTCGAGGGACCTACAGTTTAACGCCGGTTTTGAACGGCCAATGGGCTTGTAAACTATGTACATTACCCAACAATTTTTTATCATATATAGCCACTAATTTCCGGACATACACAACACCCAAGAGCGAGGTGGGACTCGAACCCACAATCCTCGGTTTACAAACGGTATAAGGCGGTTCACCTTACCGCTGGGTTACCGAGGCCTCTAATGAATATTTCTCTGCGCTAAGCAACCGCATCATGTAAAATAATTATAAGTTGGAGACGGATGTCGAGTTTTTTTAACATTCTACCTTAAAGTATGAATGAGAATCCCTTGTCATCGAGTCTCATGAAACTAGCTTCGTTGTAGGGTTGACTTGATTAATCATCAATTTTTCTAATGAATTTTCCAACGTTTTGTATATATATATATATATATATATATATATATATATATATATATATATATATATATATATATATATATATTTGTGTATGTGTGATTATGAATGAGAAATACTATAAAAAACAAGCTTAGGTACATCATTTGAAGTTTTGAAGAAAGTTCATATTCAATAATTGATCGTTACAATGTTCGAGATTTGGGTGTGAAATTGTTTATTAATTTTAATCACCTGTACACGAAAACCAGAAACCCGTTTGAAGGTAAGTAATTTCTCTTGTCTAACCATTATTACAGCAAAATGCTCAAATTGGCAGATGAGTCGATCAATCATTTCACACGGTTCATATTCGTCCCACGGCTGTAATTTTAATTTTCGAATTTCCTCCTACAGGTATTCGTTTTCCGAACTGCAAGGTTGCCAAGTGTGCGATTAAATATTAGAACTAAGTTCTTTATCGCACTTTAAACTACATACATTTGACGAATGAAAGATAGGCCTGAAACTGTGTCAGACATTATTGACACGACAACGTTGCTTAGCGTGCGCATTAGCTGGATTCGTATATGAGTAGGAATTGTTGTTATTTTATTAATAAATAATGAAGCTGTGAGTAATTCAGTAGAAGTTGGGGATGGCGAGATGAAGTCAGGTAAGTACTCGTGTTTATAAATTTTATTAAGGTAGGTAATTTCTGTAAATATAAAGATATGAGGATAATATCATCGTATTATTCATTTATTTATTTATTAAATGGGGACCTCAACAAGCCTAAGCCCAATAACAGAGATCCACTAAATACAAAAAGATTAAAATTTTTGATTCCATAGGAAACAATTCACAAAATTATTGAGATATATTAACAAAGGAGAAGAGTAAAATAAAAAAAAAACAAAAACGAAAACAACAGTAGAAACAGAAATTGCAATATTCTTGAATTACTTAGATCTATCAAAGGAACTAAAATTCAGAAGTGATTATAGACTACTTTTGATTTCAAAGTAGACAATTGATTAAAATGTTTACAAATGATCTAGTATTTATTCGTGTGATGATAATCACATATCGGAATGGATAATTAAAGGAAACAATTTCACATTTTAAATTTTTGTCTATACGAAAAAGTATTTTTTGATAGAAACTAAGCGCCATTTTTACAATTTCTTTGTGAGGAATTCGATTTAAAAATTAAAAATGATCCAGCAAAATCTACAATAAGATGCAATAACACTAATAACTAATAAGGGCCAGAACCTTTGTGCTCTTACTTCCAAGAAGAACTCAATAAAGCTGAAGAAGCAATAAGAGCAACATACTGGCAAAGACTTCACGGGCTGAGGCAGGCCAAAGATCTCCTCGGCAAGTTCAACCGAGCAAGATCGAAGACACTGATTAACCTCAGCAAAACTAGTCTAAAGACAATCACAGGATTTCTTACGGGGCATTGCAGACTCAAAGCACACCTGAGGAAGCTAGGTTTAGAGGGGGAAAGCACCTGCAGATTCTGCAAGGAACGTCCAGAAACACCTCACCATATACTGATGGAGTGCTATGCTGTGCACCATGAAAGACTGAACACACTGGGATCATACCAGCTGACTGTAGAAGAAATACCACGAATAGACCCCCTTAAAATCCTAAAATTCGTGAAGGTATTGAGGCTTGAGGGGCTGCTGTAAAACGAGAACACATCGAGAAGCAGAAGAAGATGGGGCACAATAGATCTAATAAGGTCGCAGCGCATCGGTCACCATCCACACCTACCAATACCAATACCAACACTATTGATACAGTTTTTTCGAGACAATTACATAGAATTGAATCGCAAACATATGTATTTTACTTCAGTCAAAACAATCATTAAATTGAAAAAAATTGTTGTTCTGCATCTGAATTTTTTCTTGGTAGTTACTCTTATTGAAGAAATATGGCAACTTCGGTTTTCCGTGAACCCTGTTCGAGTTATTATACAGTCTATTCTGGGCGAAGTTCGGCAAAGCAGGCGGGTTGAAAACCTAAATAACTACCCGTCCGGATTTAATCTAAAATCAATTATGATATGGAACATGCAGGTAACAATACGGGCAATTGATAAAAACCAAATGCTTATCGTACTTCTCCATTCCGACACTCGATTAAACTATGCATATGCTTCTCAAAAGAAGTATTTAAAATTACGAACCAACCACTAAAATTGCTATGTTTACCCGACATATGTGTTTCGTGCTATCAACTCATTATCAATAGTTTTCATTCATTTCAAAATGTAATAATCTATTTATATTAATACTTCAATGAAAGGGGGGATATCCTAAGGTCTGTTTGGTTATTAGGGATGGGTAAATCCATGGAGCTGGCCTACGTAATCTCTAAAGCATCCTCTTTTCCATGTTCAATAAATCCAATATCTCTGGGTTATCTAGACCTATAAAATGTTTATTTTTTAGGCAATGTTCTGGAATTCCAATGAGTTTTTTACTTTGGATGATTGGTTTTCCATGTTAATTCAACCTGGTTCCAATGTTTCTAGCAGTTTGACCAATATAAAATGGATCAGAATCAATATATTTATATTTTGTATACACTAGATTTTTCGAGTACTGTTGGTCTGTCATAATTATTGATCAATGAGGAATCCAAATTACCTTTATTCGTAGTAATAGTTCTTATATAGTATTTATTCAACATATTGCAAATCTTGTGACTCAATTTAGTGTAACCAATATTAAAAGCATCACAACCAGTACATTCTATTCTATATACACCAGATTTCTTAAAAACTGTTTGTCTATCCATATTGTTGAACAATAAGGAATCCAAATTATTTTTATACGTATTTATAGTTTTTATATTTTATTTCTTCATCTCAGTTACAAATCTTGTGACTTAGTTTGGTGTGACCAATATAAAAAGCATAAGAACCAATACATCTTATTTTATATATACAACATTTCTCAAAGACTGTTTGTCTGTCCATATTGTTGACCTATAAGGAACCCAAATTATTTTTATACGTCCTTATAGTTCTTATATTTTATTCATTCAACCAATTGAAAATCGTGTGACTTAATTTGAGGACAAAACGTTCAACCTTATTGCTTCAACATTGTGCTTTTTATCGCGTGAACAAGATTTAATTTCTTCCCTGTGACTCAACTCCCCCATCGATTCGTACCGAACCAATCCCATCAAAGATCATATGAAAAACTATCTATAAACTTTCAAATCTATTGCTCCAGAATTGCGTCTTCTATCGTGTAAACAAGATTCATTTCCTCCCCATAAGCACTTCTTCCTATAACAATTTTTCGAAAATGGATTATTAACGTAGTTACAGGGTGTTAAAGTTTTTTTACGCTCTTAATATTTCGACGAAATCTCGTATTTGGGGCTTCATCGGGACGAGGATAACAAATTTTCCCAACGCATTTTCTCCTTTTGTAGAGGGCGCTACATACGAGCCTATAGTTCCATTTGAATGGTCCCAACTTTTTTGTATTACACTGTATGCGACATTTGACTGAATATTTTCATTCTTCTAACCGTCTGACATAAAAAATGTATACTAATTTTGTTTCGATAAATCTTTGGAAACATGCGTTGTGGTTGCCGTAGAAACAAGTTTGGGAAAAAATAGTTTTGACAGTTAATAATTTTTTGAAAATTTGTTGTTACGCTGATGGTGGTCAGTGATAAATACTAAAAAAAAGCGTCCTCAACATATAAAGAATGGTTTACTAACAAAATCATAAGGTTAAAATACATAAGTTTGGGAAGAAATAGTTTTGACAGTTAGATAATAATTTTTTGGAAATTTGTTGTTACGCTGATGGTGGTCAGTGATAGATACTAAAAAAAGCGTCCTTAACAAATAAATAATGGTTTACTAACAAAATCATAAGATTAAAATAATAAGTTTTTAGAATAATTGATACACATTCAAATCAAATGTTCCAAGTGACGTCCTTCTTCTTCAATGCATAAATTAATTCATTTTACAAAAATTTCGTGGAACTCTATGAAATATTCCTTCCTTTTTTCATATTACCTCACAGTTAGCAACAATTATTTCTCTCAGCGCTTCGACGCTATTCACAGGTGCGTCCTGTAAACAAGCGTCTTCAGGTAGCCCCAAAAAAAGAAATTCATTGTTTCTACGGCAACCACAGCGTAAGATTGAAAATAAATTCAAAGGATTTCGTATTCATCACATGCAAGTAATGTTACTTTAGCGTTTTTCTCGAAAACGTAAAGATTTATCGAAACAAATTGAAAATATTCAGTCAAAAGTCGCATACAGTGTAACACAAAAAAGTTGGCACCATTTAAATGAAAGTATAGGCTCTTATGTGACGCCCTCTACAAAATGAGAAAATACAATGGGCAAATTTGTTTTCCCTGTCCCGATAAAACCCCACATACGAGATCACATCGAAATATTATGAGCCTGGCAAAACGTAGTGCAAAAAAACTGTAAACAAAATCTTTAACACCCTGTAACTACGTTAATAATCAATTTTTTAAAAATTTTATAGGAAGAGGTACCACTTATTTTCGGTCTAGAATTCTCCTCTAATTTTTTCGCTCATCATTTATATTATATATATATATATATATATTTATATATATATATATATATATATATATATATATATATATATATATATATATATATATATATATATATATATATATAATATATATATATATATATATATATATATATATATATATATATATATATATATATATATATATATATATATATATATATATATATATATATATTTAGTTTGTGGTACCAAACATCACAAAAAGTCATGAAACGAAAAACTATCTTGGTCCCAGGTTGAACTTTGCAAATCACATCCATTTTAAAAAGCAGGGTTTCAAAGTGCAAACATAACCTTACCAGCTTCACAATAATAGTTATTTAATAAACTAGTTTATTAATGACAGCGATTAATGGTTGAGATATTTTAATAGTTCGAGACCATTAATCGCTACATTAATAAACGAGTTTATTACAAGATTTTTCCGTCGACCTCATCATGAATTGAGTATCAATTCTTGATTGAAATAAATTTTCATTTTGCATGAAAGATACATTTGACACAATATAAATTTCTATGTTCATTTCGATATATTTATATGTATGCTCCCGATGGAACAATTCGAGAAATTCATAGATGGAATATTAGACATGTGACATTCTGAATAGTTCACATTACCTACAATATCCGATAAGGAATATGTGGAACTGGTGGAAGCTCTTCAGCTTATTATTTACTTTAGAACGATTATTGCATGAAATTTTTTCCGCAGTTTCTACTTTATTTTGTATCGAGTTAAATTTTTCGATTTGAATTATGAGTTCCTTTTCTCTGTGGAATAACAGTACAGACACAGAATAATTCAACTATTCCGTGCTGGATACTTCTGTGTTTGGTTGCCCATGACAATCATACATTAAAATAGGAGACATTTCACATTAAAATGGGTCATTAATGATCAATTTCGTGTACGTTAAAGTAAGCTTTTATTTAGAGGTCGACGGAAAAATAAATTATTCTCTACTTTTCAGTTCGATTTGCTATTGATGCGTGTTTTTCAAACTATATTTTATTTTCTTATTTTTTAATTCTAAAAACGAAATCAAAAGAATATAAATCACAATATGTACTGTCGATCTACGGATGGTATATCATTCTCTTATAAAATTAGTATTTTTATGGTTCCGTACCCAAAGGGTTAAAACGGAACTCTATTACTAAGACTTCGCGGTCTGTTTGTCACCAGGATGTATCTCAAGAACCGCGATAGATAGACAGTTGAATTTTTCACAAATTATGTATTCCTGTTGCCGCTATAACAACAGATACTAAAAACAAAATAAAATAAATATTTTATTTTTTTACCTATTTTGCTCGATATAAATAAAAGGTAATAGGTAGATAGGCACTTGAAGTATTCACAAAATACTCTGTTGTATTTTTACTTTAATAATGAATAATTAAATAAATATTTAAGGAGGGCATAGTCAATGGTACGGAACGTAGCCTACCGAGAGTTCTAGCCCGGACACTGCCTCGGTGACGTCACGAGAGAAGTTGAATTCATCGATGTCGCCGTATAAAGGTGTGATGGTATTTTCCGATCTAATTAGTTTTATTTTATTACTTATTTAATTTATTTTAAGAATTTGATTGGGATTAGGACTATCTATACAGGCTGTCCACTTAGTGCGATATCAAACATATTTATCTTATTACTGAGTCGCTATAAAATAAAAACAGAAATAAATACAGAATGTTTGATACTTACTGGCAAAAATATTTTTGTATATACAGGGTGCTCCCTAAATGTGTGATTTACTAAAACTACACACAACGTTGTTCTTATAAATCAAACGGCTTATATATTTTTATATTTGGAATCTCATTGAAAATTTAAGAAAATATGATGTGTCATATTGTTTCTAACCTTCAATTTTTGCTTCTAAGATTATGGCAAAAAAATTCCCTTTTTTCAATTTTGCCTCGGTATAAAATTTGAACGAATGAGATAGAGAAAATAGTGTTCTTTTATTTTAGCATTCTAAAAGCTTTATAGTGTATATGTAAAATAAAATTATTTGTTATGTTAATATTTAAATTGGGACGAATAATTTGACAGTTGATATAGTCTGAAAATGTGTTTTTAGATATCTGTTAAAAGTTTAGAATAGGAAAGTGATACCCAATAAGGAAAGGTCATCGCGTAAGGAGATATTGCTCGATATCGCACAAAGTGGATGGAAACTCTGAATAGCAGCCATTATTTCTACAGCATGTCCTAAAGGTCACTAGCTGAATTAAAAAAAAAATTAAATAAATTAAATAACTTTGAATTTGTTAATTTTTTTTTAATTTTGTTTAAGATTTAGTGAATAGAATCCCGGGAGATTTGTCATGGAATTTCACCGTTGAACAGTGAGATGCTATCGTGGAAAACAGTTTGTAAAAATAAAAAGTATTTAAAGAGTATGTAAGAAATACCAATTTGATCATCAGAAATTTTCAAATTAAAATAATTACTAAAATGAACTTGAATAATATCAGAAATACTACCCGTAAGTTCTTCAAATGTATTAATAATGTCTTTTTTTTATTATTTCGTTTCTCAACCATTTGCCGTTCCTCAATTTCCAATTTTCGCAAAGAAGGTTATTTTCTTTTGGGTGCCATTTTGGTTGTCATGTGAGATGGCTGATTTTCAAAGATAGTGGGGTAGCATTTTCTGTAAGTTTTACTCTGTCCCGAGAAACCTTTAAAATTGTTCCATCCGGCCTAGTAACTATGTCTTCATATTGCAATTTAAAATTTTCCCGGTGAATACATTTTAACCACCTTTTTCTTTCGTTCTCGTCTTTCGGGAAACGGAAAACTGTGACCATATCGGTTCTATTATAATTGCTTTTGCAACTAGGAACACAGCATGCAGTGGGCATTATTCTAAATAACATTAAGATTACCTATATGTACAACGGACCAATTTAATTAACTCACCATAAAAACAACAAATTCTTGTATTAAACACAATAAAATAGTCAATAGACTAATCCAGTTCTATTACCTAATTACCAAAGTAATTAATTACATAAATATTGCACCTGTACGATTTAAGCAAATCAACTGATATATGAGTGGTAAACTTCTCTCGTGACGTAGGTTCGGGAGTGGGGATGAGGGTCCAGACTAGAACTCTCGGTAGGCTACGTACGGAACCTTTCGTGCACGAGTCCGACTCGTGATTCTGGTCAGTATAATATGGTTCAATAGTCTAAGATCCGAATCTAACTAAATCGACATTCATCGGGTTGACAAGAGAATCAAACTTATTTTATAATAAATTTCCTATATTAGAAAATATATTAAAAATAGGTAGACAACAAGAATCCTGGACAGAATAATTTTAATTATTTTAAAAAAAATGATTTTTCATAAAATTTTGCAAAATAAAGATAAAAATAAAATTTTATACTGGACTTAAAGTATAAAACATATAGAATGTGCAGACGTAGGGTTGACTATTATTTACCTGGACGAACTACTCGGTTGACAGGTATAAACATGTATGTCAATACTAGTTACTATCACAAGATGGGAAATAGAAAAAAATTTATATCAGCATAAGCGCTGTTTTATTCTGAACACGATGATAAAGGGTTGACTGCAAAAATCCCGGTCCTAATAGGGGTATCCAAATTTAAAAGATTTAAATTTCAACGCGTGGGGAAACGAGTGACAGAGAGATCCGAGGTAAGTATACCGTGTGATAATAAAGGACCGAACATTGCAGTTGTGTTTGATGGGATCGTGAATATAAGAAAGTGCGCATGCTCGGTATGTAAACTATATAGAAAGTAGAGGTACCCCTGCAACCCTCCATATTGTAAAAAGTACGCGTTATTTTGGAGCAACTGACATTTGAATTCAGTATGCGTTATTTCGGAGCAACTGAAAATATGCTGCAAACAAATTAATTAATTACATACATAATCTAATATATTTAATATAATACAATTCATGGTATTTACTTCGTAAAGCAGTTATTTTTTTGTAACACGTGGTATGGTAACCAACAAAATCGAGTGCTGCTCTAGTTAGTTCAACATCATGATATTTAAAGTTTTTCTTTTTACGAAAAGCTAGCTTCAACGAACAATTTTTAAAAGTTTCATCTGTAAAATCACTCAAAGAATCGTCCAAACTACACAAAAAACACTTTTTAGCCATTTTTTAACACAATGATATAGAATAACACGTGCTTTCGATGCAATATAATTTCATAAGACATGAGCTACTCCAAAATAACGCTGTACTGTTTACAATATGGAGGGTTGCAGGGGTACCTCTACTTTCCATATAGTTTACATACCGAGCATGCGCACTTTCTTATATTCACGATCCCATCAGACACAACTGCAATGTTCGGTCCTTTATTATCACACGGTATACTTATCTCGGATCTCTCTGTCACTCGTTTCCCCACGCGTTGAAATTTAAATCTTTTAAATTTGGATACCCCTATTAGGACCGGGATTTTTGCAGTCAACCCTATATCATCGTGTTCAGAATAAAACAGTGCTTATGCTGATATAAATTTTTTTTCTATTATCCTATCTTGTGAAAGTAACTAGTATTGACATACCTGTTTATACCTGTCAACCGAGTAGTTCATCCAGGTAAATAATAGTCAACCCTACGTCTGCACATTCTATATGTTTTATACTTTAAGTCCAGTATAAAATTTTATTTTTATCTTTATTTTGCAAAATTTTATGAAAAATCATTTTTTTTAAAATAATTAAAATTATTCTGTCCAGGATTTTTGTTGTCTACCTATTTTTAATATATTTTCTAATATAGGAAATTTATTATAAAATAAGTTTGATTCTCTTGTCAACCCGATGAATGTCGATTTAGATTCGGATCTTCTACTATAAGGATAAGGCGAATAAATCATTGTATTTTCATCGGTCGTTATTATGTGTGCAAAGTTTCAAAATAATCAGATCTCTTAAAGGCGGTATAAATGACGGTGAAATAATTCAGTACCAACATACGTGCTAGTGAAGCAAATATAAAGTGAGCAAAAAGGGCCTTCAATGTGAATTTACGAACTACATAAAAGGTTGAATGAATTGATGAGATGATTTTCAGTGATTGATGAATGTTTGTATAAGAAATGGTTAGATCTCTCACGATAAGTGTCAAGAGTTCGGAACACATTTTTCACAGAGGGTTGAAATTCAGAGAAGAATGTATAATGTAGTTTCCTGGGTTTCAGTGATGGCGTTTTGACGTTTCACCAACGTCATTGACTTTGACGTTACTCAGACTTCAAAATATTGATTGTTTAACCTGTTCAAACAAAAACGGAGATAATATCGTATTAACATATGAAATACAAATGCTATATATACAGGGCCGTAACCAGCACTACTTTCTAGTGGAGGCTGAACAAATTCTTGAGGTGGCTTGTTCTTTACATAGTACTGAAATAAATATACGTGAAAAAAAGATAGGAATATACAGCTTTTTTTGTCTTTTTACCTAAAAGTGTATACTGGAAAACGAATACTAATTGAAAAACATTTTGGAAAAATAAAAAAATTTATTCTAATAAAAATAATAAATAAAAATTCTCTCATAGAAAACTCTAAATAAATTAAACAAATAGAAGATTTAGCTCTATTTAAATTTACTCTTCTAAGGTTACCGTCATCCAATTCATTCATGGAAAGGATATTTTCATTGATTAATATTGTTAAATGTAAAATTCGAAACAAAATGATACTAAAAATGTTAAATTCAGTTGTGTCTATTAGATCTCACTTGGAAATAAATGAGATTTGCTGTAAATAATTTGAGCCTAGCAAAGCTATGTATGCAAAATTTAATTCTGATATGTATCAGTAGCAGAACCAATCCACAACTTCAAGCACAGACAAAGATGATGATGATGTAATGATGTCTTGTGAACAGTTTATATAAAAATAAAGATATTTGTAACAGAATCGTGGTTTTGATTGTAATAGTAATTTAAGTAAAAAGTCCCGAAAATACCTATTATTGTTTTTCGGACGAGTAGGCAACATGTTGGGTGCACTATTTTTTCGTGCAGTTGCGAAAAAATCATGATTGCGATTTTGGGCGACAAATTAGCAGCAAAACACGTATGAAATAACTCCTAGAATAAGTGAATTTTATATGAAAAATACTTGTTACCAATGTTTCCCCGTTAACATGTCGCAACCACGGTTGCGCTTTTGGGCGACAAATCAGCGTCTAAAGTGCAACACGGCTCTGAAAAATCTGGCAACCCTGATGGTAGCCGCTCGTTTGTCGCTATTTCATTTTAGGATAAAAAACGTCAACATGTTTTGCGGGTTAAAAGATGCCGCAAATAAATAATTTTAAGTCAGTTTTACAATTAGGTAGATTTGTTTGTAACTAGGCTAGTTTTATGTTTCAACGCAGATATAAACATTTTTGGTTTGTAATAACTCTCGTATCTTTTCTAGAGGGGGCTTAAATAATTCCAGAGGAGGCTCAGCCCCCTCTGGCGCCCTCCTGGTTACGGCCCTGTATATATATATATATATATATATATATATATATATATATATATATATATATATATATATATATATATATATATATATATATATATATATATATATATATATATATATATATATATATATACTTCTATAATATATCAAAAATAATACATAAATACAAAATAAATCCATCATATATATATATATATATATATTTATTTGAATTGTTGTTTATATATATATATATATATAAATATATATATATATATATATATATATATATATATATATATATATATATATATATATATATATATATATATACATATACATATAAAAAGTGTGTCTACGTAAGTTGGCTACATTTGGAAAACTTTTCTAAAAATCAGTTCAACCAAAATCTGTACTTATGAAAAGTTCAGCAGGTTCTAAAACCGAAAATTCAAATATCGGATATTGAATTGTATCAGCAGTATACGAGGTGTGTCAGAAAAAGTATTTTTGATCAAGAGTAAAGTACCTTAATTTTTGAACATAGCGAAAATTTTTATGAAGAAAAGATGTTAAAAATCAAAAATTTTTCTCGAATATTCGATATTTTTCATTAACAAATGAAAAAAAATTATAAGTAAGTAATTATAAGTTCTGTGAAAGGGCATTCTAGAAAATTTCTGAGAACAGATAATAAGCGAATTTACAGTTTTTCCTACAAAAAAAATGATGTATCCGAAAAATCAACTGGAAGTGCAATAAATGATATGACGAAAACAAAAAAGTTGTATTTCAATAAAGTGATTGAAAAATAGGTCTACAAAGGTAACTCACAAACAAGCAAAACATCTGTACTGTGATGGCGCAAATACACCACAGAACTCTTGAATTCATGGTACTTCCAAAGGACCTTGGCTACATATCGACAATTTATGTTACAGAAAGCTTGATAATATAAAATCCAAAGTATTACAGAAATTAAAAGAAAATAGAAACCTGCTCTAAAAGTTTTCGTTTATAGTATTGTGACCATCATCCTTCATATAAGTGTAAATATTTAAGAATTTTTTTTGTTAGCTAGTTTTCATTTAATTTTTGTTTTACCTAATTGTGTGATGTAATAGCTATTTACCTAACAAGTGCGGAAAATGAATTTTTCCGCACGAGTCTGCCGTTCACCGAACTCTGCTACGCGTCGTTCGGTGAAGCAGCCGAGTGCGGAAAAACATTTTCCGCAAGTGTTAGGTACAATAGTTTTTCTACGAGCGTGAGGAAGGTCAACAGAACTAATCAAAAGTTGAGATATTTTAATCTGATTATAAGTGCTTATAGTTTATTTAGAAACATATTTTATTAGATTATTGATAAAGTAAACATAAAGTAAAATATTATTAACAATAATAGTTACATGTCAAAATCTAATACCTAATTATTTATATTATAATTTATTGTAAAAGTACAATTATTTGCATCACTTAAATTTATAGCAGATGCTAGTTGCTTGTTGAATGGCTGTAATTTTGGATCTGTTGCTCTTTGCTGTTCTGAGATAATAATGTGAGTCGAGTGTAGTTCATTTTCGAATTCCTGTTCAAAGTTGTGCTGAGTACTTGGGCCTGGCTGTATGTCAGTGGAGGCGATAGAGCTGCTGGTAGTGGCAGATTGCGGTCTGAATATCTTGCTTGCAATACATTTTTTATTTTCCAGGGATTCATCCAGATATCCTTCGGCGACTTTTGTTGATTGCCACCCGCCATGACGTTTAAGATTCGTTATCCCTACTCCAGCATCTGCAAGGGCCGTGGCAGAAGAGCGCCTATAGCAGTATCCAGTGTAGGCTTCTGGATGCGGAAGTCTTAAATATGCGGCTACATCTGATGGTATCTTCCCAAATTTGTTTATACCAACACACTGGATACTGCATTCTCCGTTGTGATACTGGACAAAAAATCTCTTGTGAGGAGTATGTTTCGGTCTAAGCAATGTATATTTTCTGACACACTTTAAGTTCCTCTCCCCAGTAATTACTAAACTTCTACTTGTGTGCGTTTTATTGTCGGGTATTTTAACTAAAATCATGGAGCTTTAATCTTTCACGTTTTCGATTAATAAATTTGTTAATTCTTCCCGCCTGCACGCCCCAGCTATTCCGAAAATTGTCGCCACTTAATGGAGAAGATAGATGTTATCAGGAGCATTGGATAAATCCTTCTCTATGTCATCTGGACTTAAAATTTTTGTTTTTTTTGGTCTAAAACCAACCATCTTTTTCTTGAGAAAAGCAATTACCTTGAAATTTCTGCTAATGTCGATATTTTTCTTGAGCTTGATCATGGTTTTCAGCATTGAATATTTTGACCAGAGTGTGGATGGTTGACAGGATGCAGATAATTCGGAAAAATACACTAAATAAATATTTTCTTTATCAAAACTTGTAATTCCCTTCCTTACGCTCCATTTTCAAAAGATCTCGTATTCTTTTTCATATCTTCTCTTTGATTTTTCTGGTAACAGGTCCGTTTTCACATTTTCTGCTGCCAGAAGAATCTCATCGGGAACTCCCTCGCTTATATCTTCATCGATTCCCTCGAGACAAATATTCATTTTTAATGAGGATTCACTTATTCACGAGCAAAATATTTTAGAAATGCACTGACAGTTTTCTGACAATAAAAAAACAAAATTGAAAGTAAATAGCTGGTTAGTTACACATGGTAACTAGAGCATTTCGCAACCACCATAATATACCGGCTTATTATTAATTTGATATATTGAGGTGGAAAATTATTTCCACACGGTGCGGAAAATTATTTCCACACGGTGCGGAAAAATTAATTTTCCACACTAAAACGTGTGTGGAGAATTCAATTTTTCGCCCGCTCGTAGAACAAATACCTATATAATAACACCTTGTATGATGTAGTTACTCAAGTAATAGTAGTTATACATATCACGGCATCTGAGTTGCAAATATTGTTACACAATCTTTTCTGTTCGTAAAATTGTAGCCCATATAGTAATTAAAGGTTGATTTTTGTTGTAACCAAGGCAAAATTGCAGTGGCATTAGTAACAGATTGACAATTTATTGAACAAGCACTCCTGATTAAAACCTGCTCGTGATTTTAGATTGAAAAGAAACAAGAATATTGGCGCCTGACATATTCTGAAAGAACCGTTTAATCAATTTGTTTCAGTTGTTTTTAATTATAAGCCACTCAACATAAAATGAAAGGTAGGTAATTAGTTTGATGACTCTCAGGACATTCTATCATTCAAAATAAGATTCCATATTCAAACAAATATTGAATTAGTATGAGGCATTTCGGTACACTATTCCATTATCAGGTACAAGTAGTAAGTGAAGCTAAATGTAGGTATGAAGTGCAATATTTTACGATAAACTGAAATTTCGATTCCTATTAATATTCAAAGATTTGCAAAGATAAAATTCTAGTTTTTTTTTTCCATATGTAAAATTTCAAAATTTTAACTGATGAAGTTGTTCAAAAAAATTGTAGCTTTATTTCATTTAATATTTGTTCTATACAACATGTGTATTTTAGTTTCTATATCGCTATATTGAAATTTGTGGTAATTAATATAAATTTGTGAAAATTAAATATATATTCTATTTTTCACTATGATTATTAATTTTCACCATATATCGGTCGTCTTAACTCAAATTTTATAACATTTCATATAACCAGGTTCCTGGAGGAGTTATGTATTACTGTAGATAAAAAGAATAATAAAGAAATTAAAGTTAAAAAAATTAAAAATATTAAAGATAAGAAGAATAGCATATAATCAAAAATGAATTGACAATATTATCATATGTTGACAAGATATTAAATATTTGTATTTATATCGATAACTCTTCAGCTAATATATACAGAACAATAAATCAAAAACAGATAAATTCTCAAAAGGGTGTGCTTTTAAATGATCATGTAGTAATGAAATGTATATCGGTAGAACACAGAATCTTCTGAAAAAAAAGCAAAGAACATAAGCTCTCTTTTGAATACTATTTAAGAGATTCTTATTATTTATTACATGAGAATAATTCAACCAATTTCCATATTTTACATAGAGAGAATAGAGGATTGAAATGGAACTTTTGGGAAACTCTAGAAATTTAGCTGCTAAAATAATTCTGATATTTTATTGAATGAATAAGGGTACATACACAGTGAGGCCGGGATGTACGATAGTAGTCGGGATGGTAGCTCACTCGCTTACTAGATGAGTACCTGGCAGAATGAGAGGGGGCACACGTTGACGCTCTGCGCCTTCTTGATTCAGTTGCTTGTTGTCATTCAATATCATGGAAGGACTTAATAAAACGTTGTTGCTCGAAAGGACTAAGTGGTTTGTAATATTTAATAATGACCGTGACTTTAATCTTCATTCTGTGAACATTTAAAGGGAAGATTGTGGCGAGTTTCATCATTTACACAAGAAGTTGAGAAACCATTCTGATAGTTTTTTTGAACATCTACGTAAGTATACTGTCACCTTTGATTTTATCAAAGATTCAGTATTTTCCAAACCAGAAAAGAAATGGTGTAATTTTCACACCAATCCCATTACACAGAAGGAATGACTTGTTCATTGCGTTAGGGTACCTACACAGTAGAGCCGAGATGTACGCTGGTAGCCGAGATGGTAGCGTACTCGCTTACTGCGATGTAACAATCTATCCATAGTTGGCAACGTACCCGTGCACTGTGGAGCCTGGCTGGTTACCTCGATGGGCGCAGGGATCCTGGATGGATAGAAATATAATTGCTACCCCGATTATTTACATAGCTCAAAGCTATGTGGAATGGCTAGCGCCTGCGCATTTTGTAACCGCCTTTTTATTACGCCAGTCCCGTCTGCTATATATTGAATGACAACAAGCAACTGAAGCTGGACCTGCTAGAAAGCGCTTAGCGTCAACGTGTGCCCCCTCTCATTCTGCCAGGTACTCATCTAGTAAGCGAGTAAGCTACCATCCCGGCTACCAGCGTACATCCCGGCTCCACTGTGTAGGTACCCTTACCTATCCTTGAGCTATGTGAACATCGGGGTAGCAATTATATTTCTATCCATCTAGGATCCCTGCGCCCATCGAGATAACTAGTCAGGCTCCACTGTGAACGGGTACGTTGCCAACTGTGGGAGGATTGTTACATCGCAGTAAGCGAGTAAACTACCATCCCGGCTACCAGCGTACATCTCGGCTCCACTGTGTATGTACCCTTACAATCAGATATATTTCATTCCCTTCTGCGAAATAAACTCAATATCTGATGTAGTTTAAACAAGTTTTCTCGAAGGATTACCTACCTATCACTCCACTATTACATTTATTGTTGTAATCGTTTCTTTTAGGTACTAAAATTTATTAAAATTGAGATACCAAGACTTGAGTGTCCAGCGATATCCGATGAAGCCACCGAGTGGTGAAACGCAGCATCATAGATTCAAATATAATACCTAATCGTAAAAATCAAATAATATTGAAGAGAATAACATAAACTAGGACGCAAACATATCAACTTGTAGGATTAAATCAATGTATTAATATCACATTTGGTCATGATGAGTATAGACTTTTCTATCACATTCTGAATGGATGTTTGTTGAAATATCGATATCAATTATAAACAGGAAACAATATAATTAAATCTTATATCTAATTTATTATATCTTATATCTCATATTATTTTAAATCTTATATCTGATATTTTATATCTCCTATCTCATATCTTATATGAAAAACTTATATCTGATATTTTATATTTCCTTTCTTATATTTTGTACCGTTTACTCTTATCTTATATCTCATGTCTTATATATCTTATCTCATATATTTTATGTTAAATGTTCTATCTGGTATTTTACATACCCTATCTTATATCTTGTACCTTATATCTTATATCTCCTATCTTATATTTTGTACCTTATATCTTATATTTTATATCTCAAATCTCATATCTCCTTTCTTATATCTCATATCTTATATGTTACATCTTAATCTCATATTTTATATCGCCTATCTTATATTTTGTACTTTTTCCTGTCATCTCATATCTCATATTGTATATCTTATATCCCATATCTTATAGGTTCAATCATATCTTATATTTTATATCTCCTATCTTATATCTCATATCTTTCATGTTATATCTTATATCTTGAAGCGTATATCTTATTGCAGTCGCAAATATTTAAATAAAAATAGTGATAATAAAAACAAAGGACCCCGCACATTTAGTTAGAAAAAATAACGACAGCTAAATTCGCTAATTTTTGGATATATTATAGATACTGGCTACCTACACAACATATCAATTTTAAATTCTGTTCCAACGACTGGTTTAGGAAATAGAGTGGTCCAAATATATTTGTCCAAAAAAATCATATCCATAATTTCAGAAAATGATGTTGACATACAAATTTTTACTTCAATATGATAACTTCACTAAAAAACCGTTCTTTGAAGGAAGCCATCCAAATAACTTGAAAATGAGCCCGGCATATACAGGCTGTTTACTCGATGAGTTTGTGTATGCGGCTTCACCTTCGACAGTTTTATGCCAAAAAACTCTATTTCTAGCTTCATTGATAACAAACGACATCTAAAACAGTGAAACAAAATACAGCTTCCTACCATGTATAGTTTAGAAAAAAAAAGTGGTCCAAAAGTTAAAATCACAGAATTTTTTTTCTTTATTACTTGAAAACTTTTTATTTGTGAGGTACTGGAGAGTAAGTAAGTCGAATAGTCTATAAAAAGTACATATGAAACTGACGTTTTTATACCGTATGTTCATTTTTATAGGCATACCTCGTAGATAAAAATGTATTAATTATTTTTCATCTTGAGGTGATCAAGATATTAATTTAGAAATTGATGAAGCTCATCTCGATATCAACCTTGTTAGGTTTAGACTATTTTCGAGATATAAAAATGTTACAAAGTATCAGCTATGGATTCAAAGTAATGAAGACCGAGAGTCGGTGTCGGGGTACTACTGTACCTGTAAATCAGGTCCAAGAACACTCGGAACATGTGCTCATGTGGCAATGGTGTTGTGGTACCTTGGTTATTCTGGTATGCTCCCGCACGTGAAATATCCTTTCACTGAAATTATAGATTCGGTAAACAACGCGATTTCTATTGATATTCAAATGTGAAAATAATTATTCATTCAGGATATTAGACTTATGGTCAAAGAACGTATTTCACTGTACCTGTATCTTGAAGAGTGAGTCTATGGATCTGGAAGAAACAATTCCAAACCACCCTGAACAATACAAACTGAATATAAGTACTATTCTTACTTGTCTCGTTGAAATCCAATCAGTCCCATTAGAATCATTAGATTCTTTTCGACATTAGGAAACGAACATACGGTATATGAACTTTAGTTTTAACATGAATGTGGCCTGTTTTTCAACTATTCGATTTGGCAATGAACTCATTTATTTTTCCATTAACTCACAAATAATCCCTGTACAAAATATAAAGAAGAAGAATTCGGTGATGTCAAATTAGACCATCATTCTTTCTAAATTGTACATGGTAGAGAGTTGTACTTTCCGTCTACTATTTCGGGTATCCTTTGTTATTATTAAGTAAGAAATGAAGCCTTTTGAAACATAATTGTCGAAGTTGAGACCGTGTACACAAACCCATCGAGTAAACAGCCTGTATAAGTCGGACTCAATTTTGAGTTATATGAGTGACTATCGTCAAGTTATAGCTTCCCACTGAGGTTATCGCATTTCGCAGTCTGTATGTTAACAGCATTTTCTAAAATTGTAAAGATGGTTTATCGAGACATTGACATTTGGACCACTCTATATCCCAAACCAGCCGTGGGAACAGAATTTAAACTTGATATGTTATGTAGGTAGCCAGTATCTACAATATATCCAAAAATTAGCGAATTTAGCTGTCGTCATTTTTTTTAACTAAATGTGCGGGGTCCTTTAATTGTTTCTCATTTTCAGTTAAGATGTATTATCAATAACGAACAAATTCGCCCAATATTATTTCATTATAATTCTTTCACAAACGGAAAGAGATTATGTATTTCCCTGAAATCCAAACATTGTTTCCTATCTCGGGGAGCTCAGCTTGTAGCCAGTTATTACTTAGGGCTGTTTATATTGCGGTCATGTATATGGGAGCTATATTACGTCGCTATACTGGAAGGGATTAATTTAGCGAGACTCCTGTTGATTGAATTTTGGAGTTTTGATCACTTCATTTCCTAGTTACCTTATTGAGTTTGTCGCCCAGTTAGAAACGGGAGGAAATTTCAATATTGTCCTTTGATAAGAGGAACAATCTATCTGAGGAAATATTCGGAAATTTTAATTATTATTATTATTATTAAACATAAATGAAGGCTGGGGACAGAGTCCCATGTAAGCCTAAAAACTAAAGAAATTAGAAAATTGATACAATGCATGCAGAAAGAAACTAAAAACAACTAATATAAGCACAGAAACAATTAACCGAATAAGCGAATGTCTATTTTGTTTTTAAAACTATTCACCGACTCAGAATTCACAACATCGCCGGGCAGGCCGTTCCACGCCTCGAAAACACGGTTCGCCAAAAAATATTGTCTCTGTCTTGTGGCAAATTTCTCCTTTTTTAATTTGAGAGTGTGACCTCTTAACCGCGAATCATTGTTGAAGATAAAAAGTTCCCTCAGATTAGCATAATTAAACTTGGCTATACGGAAAGATATGATGAGGTCCCCACGGAGTCGACGTTGGTCAAAAGCCAGCAGTTGTGCCATCCTCAGTCTTTCGGGATAGGCTGGACGCACTTCACGCAAAAGTCAGACGCGTGCTCGACGCTGAACACTCTCTCAAGAGGTTCCCATCACGCACCAAAACCGGACACCACACCGGACCTGCGTACTCTCCAAAATTGGACGAACGTAGGTCTTATAGAGTTTTATGGAACCTGAATACGACAGGTGGGAGAACGTTCTGCGAATGAGGTAGATCAGCGTGTTGGCGCGCTTGCATATGGATATTATGTGTTCGGACCAAGTTAGGTCAGTGTTAACAGTCACTCCCAAGTCCACATGCGAGGACACCACGCGCAACGATTGATCGTTTATTGTGTAGGTGTGGAGTGGATTATTCTTTCCCTGGTGAAGTACGACGCATTTGTCGACGTTAAGAGGCAACAGCCAATCCTCACACCACCGACTAATTGAGTTGAGGTCCTCTTGAAGGAGTTGATGCTCAACTAAGGCATTTCCATACAGCTTAGTGTCATCGGCATAAAAAGACTTGCAGGACTTTATTTGAAGCGCCAGATCACTTGCGTAAGTGATGAAGAGGAGTGGGCCAAGAACAGACCCCTGGGGAACTCCACTTGTGACTTGTCTGTCCGAAGAAAAAGAGTGATCCACCCTAACCGTGAAAGTTCTGTCTGTCATGTAATCTTCAATCCATAGGTTTAGTTGGCCCCGAATACCGAATGTATCGAATTGTTGAAGGCTTTTTTATGATCTGACATTGCGCCACGAATTTAATGTTTGTAATGTATTTTATGTTTATAATTGAAATTTAGTGTAGAGATTTATATTCAGATATTCCATTTAATTTTAATTTGATTGTGAAATATTATATTATTATTATTAACTGAGCGATTGTCGAAAGGAAGAAACGAATATTGATGAGAGTTTTCAAAAAAAATAGCAGTGTGGTCATTATCTAATTAAATTAAATAACAATGAAGAATAAATATTATTTTGTATTTATTGGACCGATATATGATGTAAATTAATAAACATATTGAAACAATTGTTCATAAAAACGAACGTTTCGGTGAAACTTCATCTTCTTCAGATGCTAAATAAAAACTTAATTTATTTCTTCGTTATATCGAATACAAGAAATGAAGAGATGATATATTATGTAGAAAAGGTAAAAAAAAGGATGGTTACAAATAATTAGTAAAATAGGAAAAACTCATTCTGAACTGCTAGTCAGGTTGTTCGGTAATTTTGAAAATATTCAGAAGGGGGCTTGTAATATGACCAATTTGACTATTCAATAAGATACCTGAATGTTTTTATTCATTTATCTGTAATGATTCTAGAAAAATTAGTTTAATTCCCTTACTTTCAGCATTTAATATTTCAAAGTCAAAATTACCTGAATTTTTTGTTATTGGTAGATCAGAATTACTGTGTCAATATTATTGAATCCTGACAGACGTGCTCCCAAGCATAAAACTAGATAGCGTTAAAGTTGCTTTCAAGAATGGAGAAGACAAAACAAAAGAGTCAAGTCTGAAAGCTAATTAGTCTTTCCGTTTTTTTATTTTCTGAGAATTCAAGCCTGTGCTTATATATTTGAAATTTAAAAACATTTGTCTCTACAGCTATTGTTGGCGCCAAGATCAATTTTATATGTATCGGTTACAATTTTAAGCTAAAGTAGCAGCAGAATAATAATTTTTCCAGGCTGTTGATAATTTAAAAAAATTAATTGATGAAGAATGTTTTCGGTTCGATTTTTTTAAATGAAAAGTGAAAAATTGGACACTGCCGGAAAACAAAACATAAAAGGGCCTAGCCAACTAGCTATTGATCTAGCGGCCAAATGGTTCCAAGTAATTTATGCTCGTTAAAATTGGGGGTTCCAAAGATTCGTTCACAAAAACATACGTAGGCTGATTTTTTATATAAAAGAAGATCTATATAATATCTAAATATATATATATATATATATATATATATATATATATATATATATATATATATATATATATATAAACATATATATATTTGTGCTTAAATATATGTTACAATTAATAATACTTTTGAAA
>JARQZK010000010.1:1140000-1291673 GCA_030704885.1 Cynegetis impunctata | reverse complement strand
GGCGCTACGATCTTTAATTGTCGGACGCTATAGGTTTCAATTATTTTCTCACAACACGCTGCTCTTCGCTGATAGTTTATTTCGTTCGAATCGCATCTCGACCTGTTTCTATCATGTGCGGGTACACGTACGCTATTTAGTTTTTTTTGATCTTCAGTTTATTCCATTCTAATTGTATATTCGACATGATGCAGTGGCGGCGTCAAGTCCTTAATTTGATGTGTGGTCAAGGTACATTTCGCGAGGCCCTCTTCTTCTTTCCCGACATTCATCGGCTAACTTTTAGACAGCTAGTTTTCTTATTATTTGTTCGCTGTAAATTTCTTTTTTGTGGCAATAATATCAACAAGTGTTGATCTATATAATTAACAGACAGCGAACAGTAAATTTTTATCATCATTTTTCATAATCACCACTCTTCGTCAGCAATTTTTCATTTTATTTGCTGGTATTGAAAAATCTGTTTCTTACCGGCTTTTAGGAGATTGTATAGGTTTCTCGCTGTCTTCATAATCAAACATGCTTTCTTTTGGCCACCCTTTTATTTTCAAAGTCTTAAGGCAGATCATAACTGCTTTTCTCATTAATTTTGTTCAAAACCGAATCACAATCACCAAGTGTGTCTGATTGTTCTGTTTAATTTTTTAAGCTTTCGATACATTCAACAACTTCTTCAAATTGCAGTAATATATTCT
This sequence comes from Cynegetis impunctata, assembly GCA_030704885.1. Classification (NCBI taxonomy): domain Eukaryota; kingdom Metazoa; phylum Arthropoda; class Insecta; order Coleoptera; family Coccinellidae; genus Cynegetis; species Cynegetis impunctata. The sequence continues at coordinate 1,290,978 of JARQZK010000010.1, read as the reverse complement.
TCACTGCCCCAGTTAAGATCTCCCACCTGGTGTCTGATAAAGGCTGCATAGTAAGCTTTAGTTTGCCTCTGATTAGTTTTCAGCGTTTGCTGGAACTTAATGTAAATAAGCAAATAATGCAAAATAGCATTATTTGCTCAATTTTCTCAATAAAACCAGAAAATGTTTTTGCTACCACATAATAATTTGCTATGTCTACTAACAGCAGTATAAAAAATGCCCTAGAATTTATACCTAATATTCGAGTTTCAACTGCACTATTTACGACTACCATATTTGCACCATTGTCGTAGTCTTAGCCACGACAGTTTTGAATATCTAAGCCATTTTTTCTAGCTCTCCCAGTAGAATATTCTCCAGTCATCTCAGTGACAGCAAGAAATTCGATAAATTTTTCTTCTATTGTGTTGATTGATGTATTACAATATTTTAAGATAGCTGACAATTGTATCATTTCAATACAGTCTCTATTGCTGTCGACTAAAAAAAAATAATATATTGTCAAAAATCACTTCATCGATAACTATTATGCTAATATATATATATATATATATATATATATATATATATATATATATATATATATATATATATCTATATCACGTCACCTACGCCTCACGCCGCCACTGGACATGATGTACCTCTCCTAAAATACGACATTAGTGAAGGAGCTATGCTACTCATGAAATTTTTTTAATATGTAAAACTACAAGATGAATTATAAAATTATTATATTAAAATAATGGTTTCTTAAAACAATTTACACATTTGTTGAATAAAATAACGCATTACGCACGTTTCGGTGAAACTTCACTTTCATCAGTATTCTCCGTATATTGAATACAAGAAATAAATAGATGGCAAATTGCATAGAAAGGGTAAATAGAAGGATTATTATTATTATTCTTATTATTATTATTACAAAGGTTAAGACTAGAGGGTAACAAAACCCCATAAAACTCTAAAAAGAAAAAAAAAATACAATATAACATTAGTGCACACGTGCAGCAAAATATGCATCTAACCGAGCTTTGAAAGTATTTATAGTAGGCGCCGTAACAACGTCAGCTGGTAACGAGTTCCATCGATGAAATACTCGGTTAGGAAGGAAAAACATCTTCGACGAGCTCCTAAAAGTTTCCCGCATCAACTTATACGGGTGTCCGCGTAGACGACGATCCTCATTGAGGTGAAATAGGTGTCTAATAGGAGAATTATCATCGTGTAGTGCCGTGAAAGTTGTAATAAGATCACCTCTCTGATGCCCGATGCAAGAAAGTAGGAAGCTTCATTGTTTGTAGTCGTTCTCATACGTTTGTCTTGCTCGCCCATAATGAAAGTCTAATGGCTCGTCTCTGGGTAATTCTCCAACATATGTTTGGTCCCGCAGTAAGTTATAGATGCGCATACATTATTTCCAAACTCCAGATATTGGGCGTACATAAGACTTATATAGTTTAGCCACCGTATCAGGATCTGGGTTAGTAAAAGTACGAGAGAGAAGATAATAATTCTTGAGTTGGCTTTTTTCACTTGAGTAAGTCAATGTTCACTCCATGATAAATCCGAAGTAATTATCACACCAAGGTCATTATATCTGTCCGTATGTGACAAGGCAACATTGTATATATAATATGTATGACGGGGGTTGTTTTTCCCAAGATGAAGAACTACACACTTCAGAAGGTTCAAAGGTAGTAACCAGTCCTCCGCCCACTGAAATATTCTGTCTAATCCTCCTGCAACAACCCACATAATTTTCGTTTTGGATCATTGTAAATTTTGGAATCGTCCGCGTAGAGTGAGCAAGAACCGAGTTTTACCATGAGAGGAAGGTCTGATATAAAAAATAAACAAACAGGAGGGGACCAAGGACCGAGCCCTGTGGCACACCGCTTAATACTGGATTCATACCGCTATAAACATCACCACTTTTAACTGTGAAAGCACGATCAGTCAGGAAGGAAAAGATCCAGTCCAACAATTGACCACGGATACCGACATGATTCAACTTCTTTATTAAGCGATGTTTTGGCACTTTATCGAACGCACTTTTGAAGTCCAAATACACGACGTCAACCGCCTTTCCCGCATCCAGCATATCCGTCCAATCCGATAGGCAGCAAATGGTTACAAATAATTAGTATAATAGGAAAAACCCATTATAAACTGCTGGTCAGGTAGTTCGGTAACTTTGAAAAGATTCAGAAGGGGACTTGTAGTATTATGATCAATTTTTCTTATTTTACTAATTATTTGTAACCATTCTTCTATTTACCCTTTCTACACAATTTCCCATCTATTTATTTCTTGTATTCGATATAATGGAGAAACATATATAGTTTGCATTCAGCATCTGAAGAAGTTTCACCGAAAAGTGCGTAATGCGTTATTTTATTTAGTCAATGTGTAAGTTGTTCTAAAAAACCATTGTTTTAATATGTTTATCAATTTACATCATCAATCAATACAAACAAAAATTATTACTTGTTTGTATAGTCAGATGTAATATCAACTTCCACATGTCTATGAGACTTAATGTCAATGTTCTTTATTAGATACGGCATCTACAAGAATTGCCTATTTTGCATTGTTCGAATCTCATCTTCGTTTTCCTTCTGGGGTTCATGTAATTCTTCACAACTTGAAACCATTCTCAAATTGCAGAAGAGATTAATTCGTTACATGTTTGTACTGAAAAATAGGGCACATTGCAAACCTTACTTCAAGAAATAGTATATTACATACCGAGCGGGGAAGTATTATATTACAGCCGAACGGCAAGGTAGCATACCGAGGTGCGCAGCACCGAGGTGTGCTGCAGACGTGAGGCTGGAATGATTTTCCCCGAGGTTTGTATACTATTTTACTCACAATCTATCACATTAATAATCAAGTTCTGATAATAATTATTATTACTTGTATTAATTAGGCAACATAAAAGTTATTTGATTTAACCATAGATTCGATCTGACAGTTGGGTCATAATTCACAATATAATTTTTGACAATATTAACGAAAAATGTCCGACTGCGAATTTGAATCCATACTACTAGAACTTCGAGTAGCTGCAGAACTAACATCCGAAGGCCTTATTCCTGTGAAAAGCAGAGGAAGGTATGTGAATACGGAGAGTGTGCTCCTTGCCTATTTCGGTGAATTGAGTACCTAATCAGAATTAAGCCAGTACATTATGGTCAAGGTACTCGATGCTACGAACACTATTAAATATAGGCAATCAGTAATTATGCAAAATTACGGGCATACTTGAAAAGGCAAAATGTGGGATGCAAAGCTAAAAAGTCAAGTGTTCTTTCCAAAGCAAACATCGATGAATTTCTAAACGATGCTCCGATAGAATATCTCCCTCAAAAGGTAATATTTTAATTTTTTTAGTGCATATTGAAAATGTTAAAGTACAAATTTCTTTCAGGTTGCTTTGATTATTGGCATTTCTGGAGCCTGCAGGTGTGATGAACTTCTAAAAGAAAATCCTAGAACGTCGGCATCATCATCGAATTCTGAAACTCATAACTTTAAGCAACAAGGTCTTGCTTTAACGGTCAATAGTAATCATAATTCGACTGTAACTATTAATATTTATAATTCCAAATAGTTTTTTTCTTTTTATATTAAATGAATATCGAGTTAATTCTGATTTATTTGCATACCAGTAGGTAAAGTGACACAAGCTAGCCGGTAAAGTGACATTTGCTAGCCGGGAAAGTGAGATTTGTTAGCCGGGAAAGTATGAAGTATGTAATGAAGCTCTTCCCGACTGTTTTGAAGGTTAGAAAACCATCGATTACCGATCGATTGTGCGTAAAATGGAATTTTGATGCTTCCCTCTTTATATTCACTTGAATCTGTGTGCCTGATTCATAAGTATTTTATCCTTGGTGTCACAGCACGGGTATTCCACCAGATCTTCGGGACATCATGTTCACCTCCCTATTCCTTCCTTTGAATTAACAAAGGAGTAGAATTAAAATCTATAACTTCCTTGACCAATTTTCGGAAACGAACCAAATCTCATTTTCTTGATAGACCTTATTACTCTATAGAGGATCAATATTCTGAACATTGATTGATCGATATGACCAAATTGAATGACACAGGCATCAGCTTCGATTGAGGATTTGACACTCTCGGTTCTATTGTAAAGTTTTTATATATTTTGTAAGGAAATGTAGTGTGATTTTTATTTCTAGGTATTACATTGTTTAGTTTGTGAATTTTTTTATTGATGTGTGTTTATTTTTAGTTTTACATTGTTTATTTCCTTTATTTTTCGCTTTGTCAATAAAGTGTATAATTTTAAGACAATAAAGCATATTTTGATTTGATTTGATTTAACATGAGTACCTATTGAAGAAATACGGAAATTCGGACTCATTTCTTCAACATCGATTACAAGATTGGTGAAAAAATATCAATTTTCCATAAGGGACTTCCTGATCCATTAGCATTCCGGCACGGCCAATGTCGCAGATGAGCAGTTTTCCTTATTAAATCTCCAGCGTAAAACAAGTCGACGACTGTGGGTAAAGACAAAACTGTACGCAGGTGCTTTTAATTATGAAAGGGACAATTATGCAACGTGATGCGTGACGGTGAATCTATCAAATTGCCTTTTTGTTAAGTTACAACACCCCGCCGTAAGCTAGTACGTGCCACGAAGTCTAAGGATCAGTGAATGATTATAAGATTCGTTGAGTATGGAATTATGGATTCTCCAGTTTGTAACAAGATGTATCTCACCTGGCAAATAAGCAGAAAGCCACTAACTTATTATATTATTGTAAATAAAACTCACTGGTTTTGATCTTCACTATATTTTGTTAACATGACAATTGTTTCGCCAATGCACAGTGGCTTCTTCAGATGTATAATACATACTAACTTTTACAACGAGAATATTGAAAGAAGAAAGAAGGGAATATACAATAAGAATGGGGAAAACCTAAACGTAATTACTTAGCAGGTAGAAAGTACAAACTGATAATGACTTGGGAAAACACAATAGGCATAAATATTCAATATTACATCTAGAAAAGATTTAACAACGGTGAACCGGACCGGTAATTCCCATCCATAAAAAAGGCAGTACTGAACAAATGGAAAATTATAGGCCTATAACATTATTGAGTGTATTCAGTAAGATAATTGAGAGACTTATTTATGATAGAATGGTTTCGTTTATGGAACGTACAAAGATTCTGACAGAATCTCAACATGGATTCTACAAGGGTAGATCGACGGAGAGTGCGGCCTTGGGACTCTTTGAGTGCATCTACAAGAAAATGGATGATGGGGAGTACGTGGCGGATCTCTTTTTCGATCTGTCTAGAGCTTTTGACAGTTTGGATTGGGATTTGTTGATTGAAAAATTACAGTGTTATGGTTTTAGAGGGAAGATATCCAAGTTTATGAGATCATTTCTGAATAATAGAAGAATGTGTGAAAATGGGCGAATTTGTCTCTGAAGCTCATGATATATATATATATATATATATATATATATATATATATATATATATATATATATAGGTGTTCCGCTGGGGTCTGTTTTGGGACCACTACTCTTTTTTGCTATTCGTCAACGAAGTGCCAGAATATTGCTTGGTGGTTCATTATATATGTTTGCCGATGATACATCGGTGGTGGTCTCGGCTCGGACTCCAGGGGAATTAGAAATTAAACTAAAAAGGTCAATAGATGCCTTTGCGGAATGGTGTAGATTGAACAATATAATACTTAATTTAAATAAACAGTTTGCATAAATTTCCATCTCCAGCCATCTTAAATGCACCATAAACTTGCCGTCATTGAACTTGTCGGAACAAACAACTTTTCTAGGATTAGGTATTGATAGCATGGTAAACTGGAAAAATCATATTGATTACGTATGTGGCAGGTTCAGTGTCGGTTACCATGTTATGGATAAGCTGAGACGAGTGTATGACATGCAGACCCTTTTGACAGTGTACTACTCACTAATTTTCAGTCACTTGAATTATGATGTTGTTCTTTGAGGAAACAGTGTACATTGGATGAAGGTTTTTATAAAACAAAAAAGAATTGTCAGATTGCTGTTCAACTTGAAAAAACAAGAGTCGTGTAAACCATATTTCAAAAAATATAGAATAATAACACTTTCATGTATTTACATGTATAAACTATTAACATATATAAAGATGACAGAACTTCAGTACCCTAAAAATTCAGATTACCATCAGTATTCAACGAGAGGATCAAGTAAATACGTACTAGATGTTCATAAAACGACAAAATTTGAATATTCTCCAATGTATACTGGAAAAAGACTCATGAACAGGTTGCCGAATAGTATTAAGAATTTATCAATAACAGCGTTTAGAGGAAAAATAAAAAATATATTTTTGGACGAAGCCTACTATTCGACGTCAGAGTACTTAATGTGAAACGGTGTTGTATTTCTTGTAATTGTTTATATTTGTTTCAGATTTCTGTTTGTCTTGTCACATATACACATATATTTGTTAATTGTTAATGTAATTTATATTCTTGAATGACGTGTATATCCATTGTTAAATGGCAGCTGTATGAATATATTATTATTATTATTATTATTCACTATTCATATCTAATTGGTCATTTAACAAATTATTGGATTTTTTTATACTATTAATTTCAAGAGCTTCTAATAAATTGAGTTTATAGCCTTTCTTTTCTATATGTAATATTTCAAATTCACCATTAAAAATATGATTTTGTTCTAGGAGATGTGATGCATAAGTAGAATCTCATTTTTCCTTGTCGTAACTTCTTTTATATGTTCTGATATTCGAACTCCAAATTTCCTGCCAGTTTGGCCAACATAAACTTTAGGACATAAACCACAAGTTAGCTTATAGATCCCTGATTTACTTTGTTGTGTGGTTTTATCTTTTGAATTTTTAATATGTTTTCCTATGGTATTCTGAGTTTTGAATGCTATTTTTAAATTACGATTTGACAAAAAAGTTGAAATTTTGAGTGTTGGGTCTCCTATATAAGTTAATAATTTAAAGTTTTTATCATTATCTATTACGTTCGGATAGATTTGAAAAATGGCTGCCTTATACAATCTTCTTTTTGAAATATTATCTATTATTTTTGGAAGATAAAGGCAATTTACAGGTATAGATATGTGGACGATGTATTAACCTGCTTCACAGGGACTACAAGACAACTTAGTTCCTTTCTAAATTTTATTAATTCATCACATCCTAATATTAAATTTACAGTTGAAAATTAAACAGAAGGTTTTATTAAATTTTTGGATTTGACAATAGAAAGAAATAGCAATAAACATGCATTTTTGATTTTCCATAAGCCATCCCATTCGGAAATCACGATACACAATTCGTCTGTACATCCTTACCAACATAAATTAGCAGCATTTAATAGCATGATACATAGATTCATTAATATCTCGTTATGGCAAGAAAATTACACTAAGGAACTACTAATCATAAAACAAATAGCGCACAATAATGGATATCTTCCAAAAATAATAGATATTTTAAAAAGAAGATTGCATAAGGCAACCATTTTTCAAGTCTATCCGAACGTAATAGATAATGATAAAAACTTTAAATTATTAACTTATATAGGAGACCCAACACTCAAAATTTCAACTTTTTAGTCAAATCGTAATTTAAAAATAGCATTCAAAACTCAGAATACCATAGGAAAACATATTAAAAATTCAAAAGATAAAACTTCACAACAAAATAAATCAGGGATCTATAAGCTAACTTGTGGTTCATGTCCTAAAGTATATGTTCGCCAAACTGGCAGGGAACTTTGGAGTTCGAATATCTGAACATAAAAGAAGTGACGACAAGGAAAAATAAGATTCTACTTATGCATCACATCTCCTAGAACAAAATCATATTTATAATAGTGAATTTGAAATATTACATGTAGAAAAAAAAGGCTATAAACTCAATTTATTAGAAGCTCTTGAAATTAATAGTATGAAAAAATCCAATAATTTGTTAAATGAGCAATTAGATATGAATAGTTCACCGTTGTTAAATCTTTTCTAGATGTAATATTGAACATTTATGCCTATTGTGTTTTTCCAAGTCATTATCAGTTTGTACTTTCTACCTGCTAAGTAATTAGGGGAGGGGTGGGCATAGTGGCCACCCTAAGGAACATCTATTATTTTCCACCCCTAAACTCTTTTGAAACATTTTATAAATCCCTTCAACATTGAGTATGGTTACTTAGACCTAATTCAAAAATAAAAAACAACTACATTTTTAAACTTATTTGTACAAAATTTTGACTTTACCAAAAGCTGTCAAAGTGGCCACTTTAGGCCACTAGGTAGGGAAAAGTGGCCACTGCCTAAATGGATTTAGGTTGTATGGAAAAAATGAAACGCATTGAGTTTCAGAACTCAAAACGATTGTATTAGGGTTTTAAACAAAAATAGGCATTACTGAAAGTATGTGAAACTATGAAATCACTGGTATTTACATAAATCACAAATAAACTCATCGTCCTCCTCTTCGGCTCCTGTGCAGGCTTCGTGAGCCCATTTGAGGCATCCAGAACATCTAATCCAGCCTTCGTTGTCCTTAGTTTTCGAGTAAAAATCACCACAGAATAAACAATCGACGTCGCTGACGTTGCCTTCATCATCATCATATAAATCGTCATTCTTTCTCCTAAACAATACGCGTTATTCATTATTTTTAATTTTGGCCACCCTTTTCTTAGGAGGCTGCTGTTTCTTTTTGATTTCCATATTCCTTATCTTCTTTTTCTTTCTTTATTGCCATGACAGTGGCCTTATATGGACTGGATGTTAGAACTGCTGCTGTTCCTTTCTTCCGCTTAGTTTCTCCTTTGATAATCCTATTGACCTTGGGTACAGGAACAATTTCACGTGGAGTTACAGCAAATGAAGTGGACTTCTTGTTTATTGGACTGTTCAAAATTTGAAGTTGTTTCTAGGGCACCAGCTGATGAAGTGCTGGGAATACACGGATCAAATGAGGCAAAAGGAAGCCCTCAAGTTCTATGCAACATACATTGCTAGAAAAGTGGACACGGCTGTGACCACTTTGCCCTCTAGCACTAGTATTTTCTAAATACAATATTCCAGGTACAACCCGTTATAGTATCTACTGTTGAGACATATGAATTCAAAGCTAGAAACATGTTGTTTTGCACGATTAATGTACAATTTACTTCACCAATTCCTACAATAAACTAAAGCGAAACATATGATGCCCTTAACTAACATCAGAGGGTCGAAAAAGTGGAAAATTTGCGATATCTCGGTGAGCTTGCGTCTGAGCGGCACCAAACTACAACACAATAACAACGGCTGCCGGGCGAGTAGTTAAGATTATTGCCCCGAGGCTGCAGCACTATACAGGGAAAAAGCTTCAAGTGGCAACTTTGCCCGCAGTGGCCATTATGCCCACCCTTCCCCTACGTTTAGGTTTTTCCCATTCTTATTGTATATTCCCTTCTTTAATCTTTCAATATTCTCGTTGTAAAAGTTAGTATGTATTATACATCTGAAGAAGCCACTGTGTGCATTGGCGAAACAATTGTCATGTTAACAAAATATAGTGAAGATCAAAAACTGTGAAGTTTTATTTACAATATTATAATGGATTTTCATCAAGTATCGGCCCAATCAATTAGTTATCACTAACTTATTATTAGTTTAATCAAAAACGCGTGAGCAGCAGTGCTCCGTCAATGATATCGTATTTTTCGCGCGAAGTGCATCGCGTCGATATGCGATTCGAACGGAATAAATTATGGTTTCAAAAACAATGCTTTAAATGCAAACTGAAATGAAAATTAGAAAATAATTTATTTTGTCGAAAAAAATTCTGTGTTAGCTCCGTCAATTTTTTTATATCTCAATATTTTATTAACTTCAATCACTTAATAATTTTGTTTATTTTGCACAAATATAACTTTCATATGAATACATAAACTACAAAAATACATGCATCAACTACTGTTGCCGGTATACCCTAATATATGGGGCGAAAACTCCAACAATAATTTTAATAACACAGTATATAATATAAAATATAAATGATATATGCAATTGATCAAACATAAATACATTAAATAGCAGACAGCTGTTCATTAATTCAATTAATAATAATAATAAAATAAACCGAATCCACGTATTTTTCAGATTGTCATTTAAATCAGTTTTTTTATATCTTTCAAATTTTTTTAACTTCAATCATTTAATAAATTTGTTTGTCCACGACTGTACTATAAATCATTCATTATACGTGTGCTTCCTGAAGTATAATTATACCTATTATTCACTACTATTGAATAATGGTTTATTATACACTGCATGACGTCACACTCAAAAAGTATGTCCAAACTTGAGACTATCATTCACATTGTTAGGATAGTATTGTTATTAGATTTTAAGGTTTTATGTAACTAAGATAACTTTTAGGCAAATTATTAAACTAATATTTAATATACATAAAGCCCAACTTATTGAATATTTACTCTAATAAATTATCAGAGTGAAAGAAAGGAATGGAATCGATGTCAAGTGAAATAGTTGACGTTTACGTGAGTATGCAGTTTTCAGTGAACACAGAAAATGTTAAGTCAACGCTTTTGATAACTATTTTTATTGTTCAAAATGCAGATTATTACTAATTTTTCCGAGGAAGTCGTGGACAAAGTATAGTATTCTACTCGCACAAAATTACAATTTTTTACTCGGGTGAATTGCGACACTCGCTTGCAGCTCGTGTCGCAAACTTCACCCTCGTGAAAAATAGCAATCATTTTGTGCTCGTTGAATAATATACTATTATTGTGCACAAATATCACTAGATATAAATACCTATACATGCATCAACTGTTGCCGGTATATCCTAAAATAATATATGCAGCGGTATACATATCATTCATGTCGAAGTGATAGGTGCGCATAGTCCGTTGCGCAAAGGAATTTAACATTTCACTTTTAGTTAACGCTCGATTTTACTCCTCATAAAATTTCATTTTTTTTTCATGAAATCATTACTGTAAAATGCATACTAGATGATAATTGCAATGAATAAAATAATTCAATTCTGCCATGATTTAGGCTTTTATTTTAGTATCGAATAATTTTCCTGCGATGAACTTCCAGCTGAAATTGATGGATGTCCTTGATATTGTTACATTCATTAATCATTATATGTTGTTTTATTCTCGTCCTTTCCTAGATTTTTCGCAGTATGAAGAGTCATACAATAATGAGGAAAATAGATAACAGAAAAAAAACTGACGCTGATATTATGATGAACATAAGCTCGAAACGTCGGGGCAAAGCGATTATGGCACTTATTGTTCTGAAGAGAGTATGACATTGTGAATTTTTCGAAGAGTTCTTGCAGTAGTATATTTTCGAATGGGTTGTTAATAAATAATACTTTCTGGATGTTTGCCCTTATTTTAGTTAACCTGGTAACCATTTCGTGGAATAAATAATTTATTCTTCATGCTTTTATGTGTAAAGAGACTAACCTGCAGAGTTAAGACGTCCACATGAGATATTAGGAAGGTTATCACATATAGATTCGAAACGTTTTAAGAGTTAGCTTGGTGCTGAAATATTTTGGTCAAGAACTCCAGCTTATGATACAAAAAATCGATGTGACTATGATTATAGATTGACTCTTCATTATTTATACCAATGACCTGCCTAACTGCATGAAGAAGGCAGATACCTGCATTTATGCAGGTGATACTATCTATGTTATTGTGGAGAGAGACATGATGGACACTTTGAACACATCCACAGAATCTGAAGTACAAGCACAAGAATGGTTTCAAACAAACAAATCAAAGCTTAATACTGCTAAAACACAAAACTTCATTATAACACTTGAAAACAACACTGGGAATGAAGAGAACCTCCTTGGATTCCATCTGGAAACAAAATTGACATGAAATGTTCATACTGATGCTCTCGCTTCCAAATTAGCCAAAAGTCTGTTACTTATTAGACAAGTGAAAAGATCAGTCTCAAATGATCTACTGAAAATGTCATATTTTACATTTATTCACTCAAACATTAGCTATGGCATTCTGATATGTGGATATTCAACAGGTTGGCAGACACTATTCAGAATTCAAAAAGCAGCTCTTCGTGATATTAAGAGAGTCAACCACAAAACAAGACGCATACCACTTCTCAAGAAATTTAAAATCATGACTTTTAGATCTTAATAAATTATGGAATGTCTAATATATTAAATATTATATAAATCAAACAAAACATAGATAATTACAACCTACACTTAGACAGTCACTCTTACCAGACAAGAAACCGAGACAACATACAGACTTCACAACTAAGGCTCAAAAGATCCATGAGCGGAACAAATTTCTATGTACCAAAATTCTACAACAAATTACCTAATTCGATAGAAGGATTAAGTTTACAGGCCTTTGAAATTAGGGTTAAAAATTTCCTGCTCGCGAAGGCATACTATAATGTTGCTGAATTTTTGAATGAGGATGAAGTGGAGTTTTAGATGTCTTGTGCAGAATTTTATTTATTAGTAATGTATACTGCTACTATGTACTTTAAATTATTTCAGTTTAACATATTTTAGAAAATGGATATGTAGGGTATATTTAGAAATATGGTTAATCACTATTATTATGTTTCATTATATGACGTGTGTAAACAAATTATATTTGAAAGAGCAAATCAAACAAAACAAAACAATACAATACAAGTATCAACAAACAATAATGTTAATGAAAAATATTCTTCAGTTAATCTCATCTGTGTTTTTACATCAACGGAATTTGTTCAACTGGTATCAATGACATTCTGCTTTAAATAGTTACTTTGTTTTTTGAATTTCAGACCTTTACTAGTGGTCCATCGAATGGTGAAGGAAACTAGCTTCATATCTAGGTATTTCGTCATATTTTTAAATAAAACTTACTTATGATTTTATGGATTATCGGAATTGATAAATCGAATTAGCTAAGAATACTATGAAATATTCTGTAATTTCCTCTTAAGAACATCTGTTCTTTTGTAATTAAAAGTTATGAGGCCGTTATACGATGAAACTCATTGAAAAAATTTGAACAGAATAGCTTCAGAATCCAATAAACGAAAATTGAGGGAAATTGAAGTTCAGAATATAAGATCGATAAGGAAAGTAGAGTTGACTGAAAATACGAAAGCAATTATAATTGGTCGAATATTATCAAGGTGAAAAAAATCTAGATGAAAACTTTTTATTCAGGGTAATAATTGTGAAACAATTCGGTAGCGTTGACAGTTACTTTCAGGAATAAATTTACTTTTCTTCTTCTTATCACAATTGACGACTCAAAAGGAACCTATTCGGTAACCTAAGGAAAACGTAAATGTTCCTCTTTCGTTTTCAGTTATATAGTTTTGCAACTGCAACTGAAATGAGCATTGAAAGGTTTATGCGATAATTGGAAAATAAAATCAAAATCAAATTATTGAAATATTATCACAAAAAAAAAATAAAGATTTTCCAATTATTGAATGATGAAAGCAGTTGCATCGGAAAAATTCAATGGATAAATTAAAACGTCCAGTATTTCAATTTACACTATATTTTATACATCAACGTATATATTTATATTTATAATATTTGCTATATTCAGATATATATTTTGTTATTTGTTTTGAAGTGCTATCCTTTTTTTAATAACCTAGGCCTTGATTTCCAAATTATGAGCCATTTACTTCGAAACAGAATTTAAATCTCTGCTGAATATATAGGCTGGGATTTTGAGAAATATCATTTTAGGTTAGATTTTTCCCCTGCTTCTTGAATTTTACCACAATTTACTTCATATCTGATTTACTTTCGCAATTCTTGAGAATAATGATTGGATTGAAGAGAATAATGGATGCGCTATGCAGCGCCTTTACATGACTTGTTTAATGGCCTCCAAGATCGCCAGATTTAATACCATTAGATTTTGTTTTATGCGGTAAAATGAAATTTTATAAGATTTTTAGGAAAATGTTGAACAAAGATATTCATGCTCTTTTGAATTAATGGCTTACACTTTGAATATCTAATTGATTAATATTCGTTTGAAACGTTATTGAGGAAAATTTTCATACCGGGTGCAAAAGATGTGGAAATTAATTATAGAAAGTATATTCAAAATTTAGCATTATCGGTTGTACGAAACTAAGAAAGCCGTTCTTTGAATGATTTTTGCACTACCAACGCTTCTCAAATTGAGTTAGAGAGTTTAAAACTTGCACGTGCAGTGGGTGACATTTTCTTTTCCGTGGTTATCCAAAATTTGCTCACTTCCAGAGCTTCTGCAGATTAAGTTAAAGGATCGGAATTTTGTTCGTGGATTGAGTTGATATTGAGGTACAATCCATTGTAGGTTTCAACAATTTTTCTCCACTGCGATGCTCTTCGCAGAGACTTTATTCCGTTCTTATTCACATCTCGACCTGCTTCGTATATACGATGCACTTAGCGAAATTGTTTTTTTCAATGAAATTAATTATTTTCTTATTTTTAGTTCTGTATGCTATTGAAGCGTGTTTTTTAGTTTTTTTAAACCACAATTTATTCCGTCCTCTCAATGCGATGTTCTTCGTGTCCTTTTTCATTTGTTGAAAGCATACATTTCTTGACTCTAATCGAAGTTGCTCGCTTAAATGGATCAATAAACCATCTCTTTGCCTTTAATCCACGCGAATTCTTGCTCAGTCGTCGATCCAGCCCTGTTTTATAAGTAAAAGAAAATTTCCACCGTTATATCTGCGAACATCCAAATAAAATTGTCGAGTGCCTATAAAAAAATTTTTTCAACATATCATGATGTTTCATTCTTCGCTTTCTCATACATTTCGCTTAGGTACATTTTACTATTGAAGAATCGAAAACGTATTATTATAAAAAAATTTCTTGTGAACAAAAATATTGAATTTTTTTTCTAATATACAGGGTTGTATATGTATATATATATATATATATATATACAGGGTTGGGATGAAGTATGGAACCAAGAAAATATCTTTTGAACGAAAAGGCCAATATTTTTGAAATTTTGCAAGTAAGCGCAATTGCGCAAAATGCATCTGATTTACAATTTTTTGTTGATAATATACTTCCGGTTGAACCGGAAATACCCTCGACTTTTTCAATTTATATGGGACCTCCTGTATATCTTTGCAGATAATGAAAGAGCTTGGGATTTCGAATTCGTACATACTGGGTTTAGTGTGAAAAATCTGTATACACGAGGAATTATTGCACGTTTCAACTTCTTTTGAGTTTTTTACATTACCGTAAAAAAACGTTCAGATGAACAAATTGATGTAGTGTGTATGCATATGTAGTAAGTAATAAACATGAGATGTATTTTGCGCCATTGCACCTACCTACAAAATATCATAAATATTGTCCTTTTCAATAAATGAGATTGAATCATCGCTTAGCTCTTGGTGAAACATGATTAAATATTATTAAATCAAATCAAACACTTGGCTTGATGTTTCACAAATATATATTGAAAATTAATAAAAATTAATAAAAAGATGTCGGGTAGTGAACCCATTCTCAAGACTAATACAGGAGAGATGACACCAAATTTATTTATAAAACTGAGGAAATGAGAGAGGACAGATGGAATTCTAATTGATCATTCATTATAGGTTGTTGATTTTTGAAAGAGCTGGTTATCTCTAAAAAAACCAACAACCTATGGTAAATGATCAATTAGAATTCCATTTGGCCCCTCTCATTTCCTCAGTTTTATAAATAAATTTGCTGTCATCTCTCCTGTATTAGTCTTGAGAATGGGTTCACTACCCTAAACATGTTGACATCTTATTGTTAATTTTTATTAATTTTCAATATATATTGGTGAAACATTAAGCCAAGTGTTTGATTCGAATTAAAAATATTGTCCTTTTCGTTCAAAAGATATTTACTTGGTTCCATACTTTATCCCAACCCTGTATATGAATAGCTGAAGAACCATTTCCTAATGAAATTGGATAGGTACATTACGGACATTATTGGTAGTGGACATTTATTTTATCTTTCCAGTAGCGGTAAAGTGATCATCCTTTTCATTGGTTATTAAAGGAGTTTATTCACTTTTAGTTCTCGTATGATAATAGAAGAATAGATAGGTGTTTTGTTTATACATCATCAGAGTCACTCACTCGACAAGGAGATACTCCTCAAATTTTCTCCTGTTCTCAATTTCCGAAATCTGGATTTTTTTTTATTGAAAAATCTGATTATGAAAAAAAAATATTATAGTTATTTCAAAAAATAATTATAACATTCTCTCGAAGTATTGAGGTGATAAAATGAATATTTGTTATTCATAACTAACCATAAGTATCAGATAAAAAATAAAACAAATACATGTTCCTGTCATGAAAATCCAATTCAAACTTCCAAGTTAATTAAGTATCTTATCTTTCCCGAATTATACTGTTAAGTGATTTTTTACTGCTAAAATTCAGGGTTAATCCTTCCGAAATGAACTTCATTCCATATACGCTTTTTACTTTATTCGCAAGTTGTTTTCTCTCTTGTTTTTGTTCATTGTAGTTTGCTTTTCCTGTCATAATTTTTTTTGCGCGTCGCTTAAAATTGGCAAAGCCTCTTTCTGATCCATTTTTTATTGGATTATGTCAAAAGTTGCGAAAGCTGACGAGTTGGTGACATGCCTTCTAGATAGAGGCTTGCTTTTGTTTTTACCCTTTTATCTGCAGCTCTCAAATGTTGGTTCATTCATACCCACCTTTGTGTACGTTTTAATGGGGTAAAAATGCATTTCAGGACTGGAAGTGAAGTTTAAATCCCTGAGGAGTTAAATGTAACGATTTTGAAGCTCCGGAAGTCCTATAACAACTGGATTCGTAGGAAAATAAACGGAATGAAATTCTGCGGAGGCATTTTCATAGTATTATTCAACTGAATCTTCATAATCTAATATATAAAATTCTCGTGTCACGGTGTTAGTTAAACTCCGAAATGGCTCGACCGATTGCCATGAAATTTGTGTGCATATCAGGTAGGTCTGAGAATCGGCCAACATCTATTTTTCATCCCCCTTAATGTTGAGAGTGGTCCACCCCTTAATTTTTTATTTTTATTCTTCAATTCTTCTTCTAGAAAATGTGATACATTCATGCACGAAAAAGTTGTGACTCCCAAAAAAAAATTAGGTCTGAAGGTAGCGCCCCCTTCAATTAAAAGGCAAACTAAGATCAAATTTGAATTACTCATTTTGAAAAATCTCCAATACCAATTTTCAAATATCTACATCATTTCAAAAATTATATATATATATATATATATATATATATATATATATATATATATATATATATATATATATATATATATATATATATATATATATATATATATATGGATTCGTGTTGTCGACGCCAAACCGATACATGCGGTCGTGTCACAAGAGGGATAATAAGCGGAAAAAGTGGACTAAGTTTTGCCAAATTGCTTGGGAACAGTGATTTAAAGTGAAAAGCATCAAGTGAAGATAAAGAGGGGTGGTAAGAGAATTTGGAATTAATATAATTGGTAAAAGAAATTTGGAATAAAAGAATAAGGTTATAGGTAACATCGAACAATAACAAAAGATAACACGTAGATATTCTGTAACTGACGCGCTAGCGAGAGAAACGGGCCGGTATCTGAAGCGAGTAGGAAACCGGCATAACCGTTCTGTCGACGCACAGAGGTTACGGACTGGGAAGATATTTCGGAACGTTAAAGGAAACGCAGTAACAGCAAATCTCTAATGAAAAAGGTTGACTATAAAAGAGGTAGAAACGAGGAAGGGAAGGAGATTTCGATAAGCACAAAGAAAGTATTGAGATCGCCCAATTTTAAAACCGAAAGTAAAGAGATGGACTCCGGAAATCTGGAAAAAATGTTAGAAAGGATGATGGAGCAGATGAAATTAGAGATGAGAAGAAATACGGAAGAAGTGAAAGCAGAAATGAAAAATATGAGGGAAGAAATGAAGGAGAGAGAAAAGAAATGGGAAAGTGAAAAACGAGAGTTAGAGGGCAGAATAACGGCGCTGGAGGAGGGGGCGGACCGGGAGGAAAAAATAAAAAGGAAAAATAATATAGTGGTTAAAAAACTGAGGGTTGAAGATGGAAAAGAAAAGGTGGAAGTCGAAAAACTTATTGAGAATGAACTGATGATAAAAGTAGATATAACTAAAGCGTACAAAGTCAATCGAGGAAAGAAAAATGAAATGATAGTTGCGGAGGTTTCTAGCTGGGGCCAAAAACAGATTATAATGAAGAACAAACAGAGACTAAAAGGGAAAGATATTTTCATAGAAAATGATCTGTCGGTAAAGGAAAGGCAAACACAAAAGCAGATTGTGGAAATAAGTAAAGTAGAAAAAAACAGTGCGAGTTGGATATAGGAAAATATTTATAGAGGGAAAGCTTTTTGTATGGGATGATAAGGAACAAGGAGTGAAGGAGAAAATTGAAAAAAATTCAAAAAACTTCTAAGCAAAGAATTGTATGGCGGAAATAGGGAGATGAACAAGGAGACGAATAAGGATACGAGTAAAAGTAGGACAGAGGAGAGAAGGGAAAAACAGAAGAAAAATTAAATGTGCAGAATAGGAACATGGAATGTAAGGGGTGTGTTTGACACAGGGGTGGTAAGAGAATTGGCAGAAGAAATCAAAAAGTATGAGATGGACATAGTAGCCCTGCAGGAAACACACTTAAAAGAGGAAAAAACCATACAGGTGGGTGAATATCTGATGTTTGCAGGCGAAAGCCTGACAAGAAGATATGGAGTAGGGTTCATGATAAAACAAACCTTGAAAGGGGAAATTAAGAAATTTGAGGCAATAACAGACAGACTGTGCTACATAAGAATAAATAGCAAATTTGGAACTTTAAAGATAATTAATGCGCACGCGCCAACTGAAGAATCAGAAGAAGAAGCGAAAGAAGAATGGTACGAAATTTTGGGAAGAGTGATAGATGAGAGTTCAAGAAGAGGAGTTGTTATCATAGTGGGGGATATTAATGAAAAAGTAGGAAGGGAAGAGAGATACAAGCAAATAATAGGAGCAGAGAGCAAACATGAAAGTAGTAACAAAAATGGGGAAAAATTGATCTCATTAGCTGCAGAAAGAGATATGTATGTCATGAGCACCAAATTTAAAAAAAAAGAAATATATAAGGGTACGTGGAAAATACCAGGAAGTAGTGATTCTAACCAAATAGATCATATACTGATACAGGCTAGGCACGCAAGCTTAATTACAAATGTAAGAACATATAGAGGAGCTGAAATAAACTCAGACCACTACTTGGTAGGAGCAAAGTTGAACCAGTTATTTAAACGAAGAAAAAAGGCAACAAGGAAAAGAGATATTAGATACAACATGGAAGAACTTCAAGATGAAGCAATCAGACGCAAGTATGTGAGAAATATTCATGAATGAATTGAGGAAGTGGAAGGAACAGTCGACAGGAAGTTCGAAATGCTAGTAGACGGGATAAAAAAGGCAACAAAAAAATGTTTAGGAGAAAAACAAAGAGAAAAAATGAAAGATTGGATGAATGAAGAGTGTATAGCGGAAATAAAAATGAAAAAACAACTCTATGGAAAATTATTACAGATAGATTACAGATGGGAGGAAAAGAAGCAAGCGTATAGAGAACAAGTGAAAAAAGTGAAAAAACTGTGCAGAACCAGCAAAAGAAAATTAAAATTGAGAAAATAGAGGAACATTATCAATATAAAGAGGTAAAAAAATTTTATAAAGGAGCTAAAGAAATTAGGGAAAGTTTCCACAGCAAACAACAATTCTGTAGGGCAAAAGATGGAGGTCTTATAGGTGGGGATAAAGAACAACGTGAAAGATGGAAAGAATATTTTGAAGAGCTACTCAATGAAAATGCAGACGAAGAAATACTACAAATAGAACAACAAATACAAGACGCAAATCAAGAGGAAGTCAGCAATGGCAATGAAGTCAAAAAGGAAGAAATAGAAGAGATAATAGGGAAAATGAGAAACGATAAATGTCCAGGGAAAAATGGAGTAACGGCGGAGAATTTAAAATATGGTGGGGATAGGATAATACAAAAAGTATATGAAATAATTGAAGACGTATGGAGAAATGAAAAAATGCCAAAAGCATGGAAAGAAGCGGTGATAACTCCAATTTATAAGAAGGGAGATAATACCAAGTGTGAAAACTATAGAGGAATAGCCCTGTTAGATGTTACGTATAAAGTTCTGGCCACACTGATCAAAAGACGATTAGATGAACACTTAGAGAAAGAGATCGGAGATTACCAGGGCGGTTTCAGGAAAAATAGAGCAACAACAGATCAGATATTCATGATAAAGCAGGTACTGTTAACAGCATATGAATATGAGATTCCAACGTACATGCTATTTATTGATTTTAAAGGGGCATATGATACAGTACGAAGAGCAAAATTACTAGAGGCCCTGACAGATTTACGAGTACCAAATAAAATCACGAGATAAGTGAAAATGACATTACAGGATACCATATGTGCAGTGAAAGTGGAAGGAATTTTGAGTGATGAGATAGAAGTGAGGAAAGGACTGACAGGGGGACCCAACATCAACACTGTTATTTAATGCAGTGTTAGAGAAAGTGGTGAGAGATAGCCAAATAAATAGAGCAGGGACACTGTTAAACAAAAGCCACCAAATAATAGCATACGCTGATGACGTCGTGCTAATAGCACGTAACGAAAAAAAAATGGAAAATATAGTTAAAGAGTTTCTAAAGTCAGCAAGAAATTATGGCTTAGAAATAAATCAAGAGAAAAGTAAATATATGGTATTGAAAAAATCGAAAGGAGGAGAAAGTGAAGCTCTCTTAGATATAGAAATAGAAGGGAAAAGAACGAAGTTTGAGACAGTGAAAGAATTTGTGTACTTGGGGGTGCTGCTCAGTGAAGAGTGCAAAGAAGAAGACGAAATAGATTGGAGACTAATGAAGGCAAATAGGTGTGCAGGAGGACTAAGAGAAGGAATGAAGGCGAAGGAAGTGTCCTGGGGAACAAGACGGAAGATGTATAAGACAATTATACTACCAACATTAATATATGGATGTGAAACTTGGGTAATGAACAATAGAATGCAAGAAAAGTTAGATATATGGGAGAGGAGGATGCTAAGAAGTATATATGGAGGAAAAAAAGTAGATGGTATATGGGAAAGAAGAATGAATGAAGAACTGTATGAATTGTACGGAGAAAAAAAGAGTGTCTGAAAAGGTGAGGGAGAGAAGACTACATTGGCTGGGACATTTGGAGAGAATGACGGAGAATAGAGAGGTGAAGGGAGTGTGTTGGAAGCGGCCGGAAGGTAGGAGAAGAAGAGGAAGACCGAGGAAGAGATGGAGCGAAGCGGTGATGGAGGACATTCAGGAGAGGAAAATAGGAAACTGGAGAGAGAGGGCAACAAACAGACGGGAGTGGAAGGACCTGATAAATTAGGAAATAACATGTTAGAGGCCTCAATGGCCTATGTATAACTGTAATTAATAATAATAATAATAATAATAATATATATATATATATATATATATATATATATATATATATATATATATATATATATATATATATATATATATATATAAATATATATATAAATTACGTGTCACGTTGTTTGTCCGCGATGGACTAATAAACTACCAAACCGATTTTAATCAAATTTCCTCACCTTGTGCAGTTTGATCTAACTTGAAAGATAGGATAGCTTATATCTTAATTTATATTTGCAATATTATTCTATTGCAAATTATTTGTTGATTATCTCTGTCAATTTGATAAGATACTCACAGATGGCGGTATAAGGTAGTTAGTTGACTGAATTGAGTAAGTATCCAACAGATGGCGCTATGTTGAAATTACTAACGCTTTACGTGTTGCTGAGGCCAAAGTATAAGTTAAATTTATATTATAGTATATGCAATGTGAAATTATTCTTATTTTTTCAATTTTTTGGTGCTTTATTATTTAGAACCCTCTTATCAAAATAAATATATGTTAGTATTATCATATCATATATATATATATATATATATATATATAAATGTATAAATAATGTATATATAAACACAACGTTTGCCGGAATATAACTATGTGATATGATAATACACATGATATATATATATATATATATATATATATATTGATAGATAAATAAATTGTTTTATAGATAGAAAGATAGATGGATAGAGACATCGGCAGATAGATGAATAGATAGATAGATAGAAATAACTTATATGACAGATCAACGTATGCCGGGACAGAAAGATTGATAGATTGATAGATAGATAAATATATAGATAGGTATATAGAGATACATCGGCAGATAGATGAATAAAGATTAGATAGGTAGATAAAGAGATAGCTAGATGAATAGACAGATAGATAGATAAAAAGATAGATAGATGAATAGATAGATAAAACTGATTTAAATGGCAGAACAACGTATATATGTATATATATATATATATATATATATATATATATATATATATATATATATATAATTATATTTATCTGAAATCACAGATTTACAAATCACTGCCACGCCTCACAGATGACTTTCGATACAGTGCATTAGTCTATTATTTATTGGGAAATAAGGACTAACAATGTGGATCATTTGGGGTGTTGAAAACCTCTTGTCGAATATCCTGTTACTCTGACCGTCTTGTTTCATTTCTTCGTCTCTAAAAAGATATTTCAGATGATAATGGCCCAAGATAGTGTACTACAGATCATAGCCGCAAAACGATGCCAATAAAACACGTAGCGCCTCTACAGGCATCGGAAAAGTCTTATAAACCAGATTTTAGTGCGCGACTCTCTTTCGTTCCTCCTATTTTTGACATCTGGGACTTCTTACTGTCTTTAAATTTTCGTAGGATATAATTGCTAGGATATCCGAAGGAGCACGTATCGATATCTAGATTGCTCTTCAGTTAAAACGAAAAGCACTGACAAACAACTAAACTTGTATATTTAGAGGTGCCAATGGGTCGAAATAAATTTATATGGAAATATATACTGTTACTGTGTTATTTATTAATTCTTACATTCACTAAACAGTTATGATAATACTATTATATTTTTTTTTAACTGTGTCAAACTGTCTTAACTCATGAAGGAAATGTTGTTGCTGAAAATATATACATTCAAAAACAATGGTTTATAAAAACAATCAAATTTGCACAGTTATCAAATAAAATAACGCATGACGTTCGTTTCGGTGAAACTTCACCTTCTTCAGATGCTAAATGCAAACTAAATATATTTCTCCGTTATATAAAATACAAGAAATAAAAAGATAACTAATTGTGCAGAAAGGGTAAATAGAAGGATTGTCACAAATAATTAGTAAATAAGAAAAACCCTTTCTTAACGGGTAGCCAGGTGATTCGTTAATTTTGAAAAGATTCAAAAGGGGGCTTGTAGTATGATCAGTTTGGCTATTCAATAGAAGACCTGACTGTTTGTATTTATTAATCTGTAATGATTCTAGTGTGTGAATATAACAAGCCACTTATACTAATATTCGTAGACTACGAAAAAGCGTTTGATACCATAGACCAACACCGAATGCTCCAAGCTCTAGCTCATTGTCGAATCGACCATCGATACACAGCAATAATTAGGAATATATACGAAACAGCAACTGCATGTGTAAGACTCCATGAGAATACAAACAAATTTAAAATAGAACGAGGTGTCCGGCAGGGTGACCCGATATCGCCAAAGTTATTCACGACTTTGCTAGAATACGTGTGTAAACAAATAAATTGGGACAACATGGGAATAAACATAAACGGAGAAGATCTGAATCATCTAAAATTTGCAGATGATATTGTTTTAATATCAGACAGCATTGACAAAGCCACGCAAATGTTGGAAAGACTTCAACAAACCTCAGAAATGGCTGGATTGAAGATAAATATTTCGAAGACCCAATTTATGACCAATCTTGTGGCAAGCGGAAAAATCTTCATGATAGGCGGGGAAATTGAACAAGTCACCTCATATAAATATCTCGGTCATGAACTCTGGATAGACCGAGACAATCAAACAACCGAGATCCAAAGAAGAATAGGTCTGGCATGGGCGGAATTTGGTAACCTCAAAGATGTATTCAAATCGGAAATTCCTATAAGCCTTAAAAGAAAAGCATTTAACCAATGCGTTTTGCCAGTGATGACATATGGAGCAGAGACACTCACTTTAACTAAGAAGATAGTACACAAAATCCAAGTAACGCAGCGAGCTATGGAGAGGTCAATGTTGAGCGTCAGTCTTAGGGATCGAATCCCAAACAATGAAGTCAGGAGAAGGTCCGGTGTTGCGGATGCCATAGGGAAAATCACTACATTGAAATGGAACTGGGCTGGATACATTGCAAGGATGACAGATAATCGATGGACCAGAAGAATCTTCGAATGGAGACCGAGAAATGAGGCCTACCGAAGCAGGGGACGCCCGCCAACAAGATGGACCCATGACTTAAAACGCATCTCACCGAACTGGATGCAGTCGGCGCAAAACCGCTATGAGTGGGACAGATTACGAGAGGCTTATGTCCAGCAGAGGACGCAATTGGGCTTATGATGATGATGATGATGAATGATTCTAGAAAATTAAGTTTAATTCCCTCACTTTCAGCATTCCATATTTTAAAGTCAAAATTGAGTGTGTGACTTTCCTGGATTAAATAGTTTACATAATGTGAATCCTACTTTTGATTAACAAAGCTACGTTTGTGTTCTAAAAACCTGGTCTGAAAGCTTCTGAAAGTTCTACTACTGTAAAACTTATCACAGCCACCACAATTAATTTTATAAACTCCTGATTTATTGTTTTAGTGAACTTTTGATTTATTATTTTTTATATGAGTTCCTTAGTTATTTCCGGTACGGTGATGTTGATGTTGTGCTTGGATAAAAGTGATTTGAATTATTTACTTGCATGCACACAATGAGACAAAGTATTGCCTTCCGCACACAATACAGTACAGAAAAAGCAGTTCACTGCACTGATTTTGGGGCAATATTACTAATATTTCATACGAACGACCATTGTATTCCATGGAAAAGGCAAAAATTCTCCAATAATAAAAAAAAATATCCAACAAATTTACATTGTTGGTTTCCAATATCTTTGGCGGAGCGCGCTCTGGGTTGTTATCCAGATAGTAGTCCGACTGCGATTTGTATTGGGAAGCAATTAGAAATTTGCTCACTCCGAGTCAAATAAGCTGCACTGATGAGATCTACTAAGATCGAAACAGCTGTATGCAGATTTTGAGTCGGGGTGACTTGACGATTTCTATAATTCACTGTTAGATTGTGGATGTAGAATTCTCGTAGCGCAATACATATAATCAGCTCCCTTGAAAAAAAAATTTTTCCAATTATTTCAAGAAATGTCCTTTGTCACTTCATGTAATATATTAAGTATATTATAGTCTGTCCAGTCTAAGTTCGCGTGTACGTCACAGTCATGCGCAAATAACGACGCAAGGCTGCCTACCCAAATAAATAAAATTCGAAATCAAAATTCATATCTGTCGTAAGTAATTTTCTGAAAAAGTAGTTATATGGTGATAGTGACCGGATCATCCATTTCAACAAATATTATGTTCTTAACATATCAAATCGTATATATCTCTCAAGAAAAACTAACATTCCGAGTAATGAAAATAAGTTGAATGTTTGTTAAGTTGTCATTTAATTGAAAAATTTGCAATGTTGTCGGACCCTCTCGACCAACGCGCCGGTAATCGGTATTTCACGTTTGACAGTCGCCGAGTAACCTAGAAGATTTTGTAATTAAGTTTGATTTATCGATCGATGAATATGGATTCAATATAGATAGACACTTCTGGTAGGGAATAATGGTCAATTCGAATTTACCGCTCAAAATCTCCGCCATATCCATCATGCAAGATATCCCATTTTGTTGAAAATTGGGTTAGCTATTTAGATTTAAGATTATTTATTACGTCTGGCAACAGTGTTCACGATCGACGTCATATACAATTTGTGACGTACACGCCAACGGTCGCTGGACAGACTATACAACTCTTATTGGATATTAGAATGTATAATAAAAGAAATGATCTTACGAATTTTTCCTGTGTCCTCTTCTTAGTCTACATGTCAATTGATTCGACGGTGATTGTCTAAAATGAATGTTCTTTTGTAGGTATGCACCTTACAGCGGCATACATAAGCCCAGATTAGGTTCGCAATGGCAGCCACGACGGAGACAGATCACAGCAACGCCACCAGCAGGAAGAACAGCTCCAACAGCACAAGAACTTCTACCAGATCGCCTACCACAGAAAACGCAAACGATTGTAATGGAAAGAAGGTGAAAATTGTTGAACATTAAATACTTCAAAATAATGATATCATCTGATGATATCAACTAAACTAATGGAAAGTGAACATATCTTATCATGCGCTCATTATTTTTTCGTTTTTCGTAAATTTTCAAGTTGTGCACCTTTTTCTCTAATTCTTTTCTTTTTCAAATTTACAATATCCGAATTTTAAGAGGTGAGCAACACGATAAATCCCACTCATGAAAATGTATTCTTTTTATTTAAATGTCTACAGTTACGAAAATGAGTTTAAATCTCCGAAGAATACTTTTACAACATCAACCCAACCCATCGAACCAAATTTCAAACTCAATCTGCAGAACATGTGAAGGTACACAAAACGTGAAAAATTAAGACAAAAAAAAATTTCTACATAATGACACTTTTCTGTCACTCAATCCACGTAAAAATTTCAATCCTCTTTGTTAATTTGGGGAAGGTTTGGGGTGCAAATATTCGTTTTTAGTTCGTTACGCCATCAAAGAAGCCCTACTAGAAAGCTGACTTACGGATATGTTTTTCATAATTAATTTCCACATATTCTGGCACCAGTTTGCACCCCAGTGCTTTCCCCTTTTCCAAAGTTTGAAGATTCAAGATGTGACTGAATTTTTATGTCTCAAGATCAACCCTAGATATCATTTCGTTTAACAGGGGCCGCTGGGGAAGCCAAAATGAACCCCGTAGATGACCTATTGCTAATAATAAATAATAAACATATATATATATATACATATATATATATATATATATATATATATATATTTATATACATATATATATATACACAGATATATATATATATATATATATATATTATATATATTTATATATATATATATATATATATATATATATATATAATATAAATTGTTTAGCAGTAAAAGTATATTTGAGGCTGAAAACCGACTGCAAACTCAAATGGCCTGTTATTGATAAGAAAAGACAAGTTAGTTACAATACAACCCAGGCAAGAACAATTCAAATATAAATATATGAATATATATATACATATATATATATTTATATTTATATATATTTATATATATATATATATATATATATATATATATGTATATTTATATATATATATATATATATATATATATAATATATATATATACCTATATATATATATATATATATATATATATATATATATATATATATATATATATATATATATATATCTGCCGATGTATATCTACCTATCTAACTATATATCTATCTATCTAGATAGTTATCTATCTTTCTATCTATCTAACTATCTATCTATCATTCTATCTATTTATCTGTCTATCTATCTATCTGCATATCTATCTATCAATTTTTCGGACCGGGCAAACGTTCTGCCATATAAATTATTTTTATCTATCTATCTATTCATCTATCTGCCGATGTATATCTACCTATCTACCTATCTATCTATCTATCTATCTATCTATCTATCTATCTATCTATCTATCTAGTTATCTATATTTCTATCTAACTATCAATCTATCAATCTATCTGACCCGGCAAAAATGTTAATCATTGGGAGTATGAAAAATATATTACGACCTATTCTCAAACCGACTATTGTCGGGGGTAAACAATTGAGAGTAATATGAATTTTTCTATTCTAAGTCATGACAAAATAAAAATGACATAGATTAGAAATAATTTTGTATGGTGGTTAAGAATTCTCAAATTTTCTAATTTCCCGCGCAATTTTCCTAATTGTTTTTTTCATAAGGAGCTTCTTCTTACAATAAAAAACCCAACAAAAAAAGAATTTTAGGAATAATTTTATATTGTTTTTAATTATTCTCAAATTTTCTTATTTCCCGCGCAATTTTCCTTATTTTTTTCATAAGAACCTCCTTTGACAATAAAAAACACAACAAAAAAAGAATTAGTGAAATCGCAATGTGAAAATTCAAGCGTGATGGCGGGACCAAGGGAAATAAGGATTCATTTTTATATATAAATTTCCCGCGCAATTTTCTTAATTTTTTCTTTCATAATAACCTTCTTCTGACAATAAAACATACAACAAAAAAGGATTAGTGAAATCTGTCCAGCCGTTCAAACGTGATGGCGGGACCAAGGGAAATAAGGATTCATTTTTATATATAGAGATTTTCCAATTTCCCGCGCAATTTTCTTAATTTTTTTTCTCTCATAAGAACCTTTTTCTGACAGTAAAAAAACAAAAAAAGAATTAATGAAATCGGTCCAGCCGTTCAAGCGTGAAGGCGGGACCAATGGAAATGAGGATTCATTTTTATATATAAAGATATATTTGCATTATTCTTGTCTGTGCTGTATTGTTATTTACTTATTTTTCCTCAGCAGTAATAGGCAATTTGAGTTATAAAACATATTATTTTGAACGTTTCATCACAAAATTCATGACGAAACCCTACTTCCGATATAGTATTATATGCCGAAATCTGCACACAACCCAATTCAATTGGTCGATCAAAATAAAGGATAACATAAGATTTAAAACTCACGCTGCCACTATTATGGTCGATATGAAATATCATTCTGAAGAAGCAAATGATTGAAAACCATTCTTCTACACTTTCTAAATATGTAATTTTTATCATGATTGAACATCATTACGTGTACCTAATTTGCCTAAAGTTCTTTTCAATTTCAAAGTGCTGAAGCTCAAAAAGGAGCTTATAATAATACTGTAACAAAACTACGATAGTATATGCGTGGGATGATATTGTAAATGCTACGTCACATTTTGTTTCATTCCTTTTCTTCTCTATTGCCGAAGAGGAAAACGCGTTGAATTTGATTATTTGAAATTATTAGATATTATATGAAAGTTATTATATCTGAAAATATCCCAAATTTATATCATATTTGAAGAGTTTCATATATATATATATATATATATATATATATATATATATATATATATATATATATATATATATATATATATGTTACAGTCAATTTGTGAAAAGACGCCGTATATATACCGCGCAGACCGTTTATATACAGACTGCCCATATCAGACCGTTTATATAAAATATATTTCTTTCATAAATCGACTAGTCATTATATAAACAGCGCCGGCCGTATTATATTGCGTACTTAATTTTAGGCAGTTTGTGAAACAATTCAATATTTACATCTACAAACAGGAGCGTAATAGAATTTTGAACTATACCCAAATATTATTAATTTATGGCAAATAAAATAATTACTTCGATGTTCATTGAAAACTATTTATTAAAAAACATTAAAACCTTAAAAAAAACAAAAAACATCAAAACATTTAGAAAAATTAAAAATTATTTGTTATGGCAACTTATGCTACTGTGGCATTTTGAAGTGCATAAAATTTTATTTTTTTCACATTAGCATTTATTTGATGCACATTTGTTGCCTTCACAATGGCATCTTCGAAAACCTTGCCCATGCCCAATTGACTCCAATTTTGCCGCAGTTCGAAGGGTCAGTATGTTGTCGGAGCAAGTATTTAATTCCATAAGATTAATTGGGCAGGTACCTACTAAATTCTGCCGTGGAATATAAATTTGAAAGAATGCCGTTTTTCGTGGGTAATCTGAAAAAGCCCTCTTTGGTTACTTTTTGAATATTAGATCTAGGATCCCCTCGCCCTCTATCCACCTCTGGAACCGGGATTCTTACTGTATCACCTATGTCCACATGTGGATGTGAAGAATCACTTATATGCTTCATGCGTTTTGCTTGTTGTTTCAGCGCCTCTTTGGCGTTTTTTCTAATTTTATTGACATCCTCACCCTTCATACATAGATTGCAGAGTGGGTAATCGGATGATTGGTTTACAGTACATGTTAAGTGTATGTAATTTTCGCAAGATTTGCACAGTTTGACATCGCCGCCATCCCTTTCACCATGACCCGTTTCCGAATGTACATCTTTCAGTATGTTGAAAATTTCATTTTCATGAACATAATAAATTATGTCAGTAAAATTACCGTTTATAGGGAATATTAATTTTTCTATCTCCTGCACTATTATATATATATATATATATATATATATATATATATATATATATATATATATATATATATATATATATATATATATATATATTATATTATATCATAATGTCGTAATAGCCAATGCACGTGAGGATCCCTCTTGGTAACATTTTTTGAAAATTTCACTTCTTCTATTAATTTATTGTACTTTTCAAGATTTAAGCTTCGACAATTTGTACCAAGATTACTTTTCCTTTTATGAAATTCTTCATGAAATCTGAAAAACCATTATCATTGTTATATTTTAATATTTAAATATAATAAATGCTGCCCTGTATAGCTCAGTTTTGAATTTTAATTTAAAGGTTATGTTTGAAAGAATACCTAAATAATACGAATTTTCATATGAATGTGTTAAATAAATCACTTATGTATTGATTAATAATGTACTTTTACCTTTTAATTTTGTCTTCTTCCTTTGTTAGTAAACGTTTGATGATAATAACTACAACTATAAAACCACCTGGCGGTTGAAAACAATAAAAAAAATAAACTGACTAACATTTTACGCGCGTTTTATATAATGTCTAGTCAGTTTATAATTTGTGCTTTATTTCATATATAGCGGAGCAGTTCAGGCAATATATATACCGGCTAGACAGTTTATATAATGCCCAATTTCATATATTGACTGTAACATATATATATATATATATATATATATATATATATATATATATATATATATATATATTAAAAAATAAAGACGATATTTATATTTCCAAATGGCAATTATTTTTCTATCAAATACAATTCAAGGCATTTCATATTGATACAGATATTAAGTTTGTATGACGTAAATCTTTTCTCGAATAGAGTGTGCAAAAGCTCGATAAATGAGAACCATTGTTAAGTTAAAATGTTATTATTCTGATGCTCATTTCCAGAGAACGTATCTGAGTTAATTGAGGATTATATTGTGCACAGAGGACCTGAAAAAAAGTCTCGTAAATAGATTAGTATACTGATATGAAGTTACACAATACCGGCGAACTTCATTATTTTAACTGAATACCTTGAATTACTTGTTTCTAAAATATGCAAATAATAGTTGAATGGGTACGTGTAATATGTAATCAATGAATATTCTCTATACAAGATAAAATTCTATAGAATTCATGATATTTCAAAATTCTAATGTAACATACGAAAGATATTTGATATAAGTAATTTCATTATATTCACAACAAAAGTTTTAAAATCGATGAATTATCATTGTCAAATGAAAAATTCGTTAATATGTTATGAGATTTTAGTGAGGAATGGTTGTTTTAAAAAACATCAAATGATTTTATATCATATCAACATTTCTCAAAACAAAGTATCAATTTCAGTTCTGAAGATATGTCTATTTGAATAATAACATTGTTACATTATTGAGCTGAAAATATAATGCTGTATTTGACTTCAAAGTTTTAATGAAATGAAATATTTCAAAAACTATTCACGACTGACTTTCACAAAGATACTTAAAATACATAAATTTGTTTTTCATGCACTCTAAAAATCACAGACTTTGGAAACAATTGGTCATCAAATTGAATAAATGTTAATATCATAGATCGTTACATTTTAATGTAGTGAATTGAATACTTTTTTGATTGTTCATGATATTTATTTTAAAATTCAAAAATCTTAAGGTGTTCAGTTGTATTATAGTAACCATGTAACCTCTGTTAACTTAATAGGTATGCATTTAATGACAGGAAGAAGATAATTTAGTTCTATGTGGTTGTTATCAGATTTCCCAAATTTGATTGAATTATTCCTACCACCATTTTTACGTAAATATTTCTTCTTTTTCGTGGTTTTCAGATTGAGTTACAGGGTTGAAGTTTGGTACGTACATTGAGTTTATGTTGAAATACGATCTTTTGTGAGTTTTAACTCTTTTTCTCAACCGCACTGCATTTCGTGGTGACTATTTCATTCGATCTGTTTCGCTGTCAGTACACGACGCACTTCGCGAATTTTTTTTTACAACAACAAGTGTTGAAATTTGATACGTTGATTGAGTAGATGTTGAGGTACGTTTCTTCGCTGGTTTCAATTTTTTTCCGCAACCGGGAAGCACGAAGCGAATTTTTTTTAAAAATTAAATAAATTATTTTCAATAACTGAGATTGAATTATCGCACATCACATGGTGAAACATCATAAAGAATAAAGTTTAAACTTTAAAATAAAAACACTTGGCTTATGTTTCACAATATAAAAAATATTTAGATACTGTATTTAGCAGTAACGAAAAGTCAACTCAAGCAGTCAACGAAACAATGTCTGCCTTAAACTTATGTTTGAAACAAAGTTATTTCAAATTTAATAATATAATATACAAACAAGAAGACAGATTGCCCATGGGATCACCGTTATCGCCTTTGTTGAGTGAAATTTTCATGAATAACTTAGAAGAAAAAATTTTCAATGCTGATAATAATTTAATTACGAACGTTTCATTATGGAGGCGTTATGTAGATGATATTTTTTGTATTTGGACCGGTACAGGTCCAGGTAGGCAGTTAGATAATTTCCTTAAATCTATAAATACTTTCTACAACTCGATTCAATTTACAAAAGAAGTAGAAAACGAAAACGGTACCTTGAATTTCTTAGACGTTCAGATTGCTAGGAATTTGAATTCTCTACTCTCAACATTTATAGAAAACCAACCTTCACAGATACTTTAATTCACAGCGACAGTAACCAACACATTAAAATAAAACTCAGTGCTTTTCATTCGTTCATACATAGGTTGTTCACGATTCCATTATCGGAAACAAATTTTCAAACTGAAGTTAATACAATTAAATTATTAGCCATCAATAACGGTTACAATGAAAGTCTTATCGACAAGCTCATTGGGAAAAAACGAATAAAGTATCTGTTGCATTCTATATACCCCACACAAACTATTAATGAAGAACAAAAATACTTCCCAATAAATTATGTGCCTAATTTGAGTAGCAAAATTTGTAACAGACTATCGAAAAATAACGTTAAAACAATTTGTAAAAATAAAAGAAACTTGAAGTCATTCTTGGTCAAAAATAAAGAAAAATCTAACATCGGAGAAAACAGTGGTATTTACAAAATATTTTGCGACGAATGTCCTGCTTTCTATATTGGACAGACAGGAAGGAATATAAATATTAGTGTTGAAGAACATAAAAAGTCAATTTTACAAAACAAAAATACCACTGGCTTCTCTGAACATTGTATAAAATTCAATCACTTCCTGGATTTCAACAAAACCAAATTGTTACATTCAGGTAACAAAGGAAAACGCCTTGACCTTCTTGAAATTCTAGAAATAAGTTCTGCCCATAATAGTCAATTACTCCTTGTAAACGAACAAATTGATTTTCAGCTATCACCTTTGCTTTTGTCTGTTTTATAAATTACGATGCAATACTCTTCTGTAGTCAATCTTGATAATGAGTTCATAACTCGAAACATGTCGACTTTTCGTTACTGCTAAATACAGTATCTAAACATTTTTTATATTGTGAAACATAAGCCAAGTGTTTTTATTTTAAAGTTTTTACTTTATTAAATTATTTTCTACTTTTTAATTCAGTGTGCTATTGAAGGGAGATTTTTCGAAATATAATTTAATCCAATAGAATCGCATCATAATGATGGAGCTCTACTTCTCAAAAATTTTTCGAAATATAATTTAATCCAATAGAATCGCATCATTAGTGATGGAGCTCTGCTCTTCAAACATTTTTTTAAATTTTGTGCTGGCTTTTACTTTTAACCGAATTGATGTTATTTAGAGTTCAGCGAAAGATGGAAAATTACCGAAGGAAGCCAAATCTACGAAAGCCGTCAAGGAGAACGTGACCAGGGTGGTTGTGGTGGCACTCACGCCCGAAAGGACTAGAGAGACATGGGATAAGAAAGTGGAATTCTTGCTCGCCGTTGTTGGTTTTGCCGTTGATCTAGGGAATGTATGGAGATTTCCTTACATATGCTATCAAAATGGAGGAGGTATGTATACAGGCAGTTGCACTTCTTTGTCTACCGCATGGATAATATTAAAATCACACTATGAATATTTATATATCACATAAAGCGAACAAGGAACATTTTTCAATCATTGAAAAATTATGGAAAAATCCTCCAAGGGAGCTGGTTATATATATTCCGCGACGCAAAATATGTATTCACAACAAATCGAGGCCGAACTATCAAATGGATAATAACCCATACTGCCCTCTGCCAAAGATAAAAAGAATTGCATTTATTTGTGGTCAGAGTGAATACACAGTGTATTCACTGCTACCAAGAAGAGCTAGCTGGAGATGGTAAATGTGATTTTGCCGAAACGTCGAGCAGACTTCAACGAAGACGACGCCCCTACGCGCGCGGAAAACGGACGACCAGATAATCTTCGCTAGAACCTGAAAATCAACATATATATATATAGATATATATATATATATATATATATATATATATATATGTATATATATGTATATATATATATATATATATATATTATATATAATAATATATATAATATATATATATGTATTTATATGTATATATATATATAATATATATATATAAATATATATATATATACATATAAATATATATATATATAATATATATATTATATATATATATATATATACATATATTATATATATATATATATATATATATATATATATATATATATATATATATATATATATAAATCAGGTGTGCATACATGATACAAATATTTAGTGACACCAACAAAAATATGGTTGCACTAAACTTACGTTTCAAAATCGTCTCATAGTTTTCGGAAATGATTTACACCAGGGGTGAGTGTAACACCATTTACATTAATGTTTATAAGATTATTAGTATTTTTAGGATTCAGGCGTGAGCATAGAATGTCCGTCATTAATTTCACCAATAATTTTCATTGATGTAATTTTTAGTCGCACGCGTTATTTTTTTGGTCGTATGGTGTGACCGTGCGACTGCTTATTTGAATACTTGATATATATATATATATATATATATATATATATATACCTATATATATATATATATATATATATATATATATATATATATATATATATATATATATATATATATATATATATATATTTATAGATAATATGAATGAATACATATATGTTATTTTTTTCTCAAAAAGTGTCTATAGACGTGTGTTGAGAGACACACACACACACACACACACATATATATATATATATATATATATATATATATATATATATATATATATATATATATATATATTCATATAGAAGAAAACTATTTGTAGGGACTGCAGCAATGTAGAAGGAAATTCTTTGAAGTTTTTCCAAGCTTTCGGAATCGTTTATTCCATCATCAGGGAAAATCTTTCGGGAGGATGTTTACATATATGTTGATAATAGGATGTAAAAAACATTGAAAATGAAGCTATTTGTTAATTAGAAAAGTTGATGAATTTTTGAAGTTATTATAATTAAATTTCTGGACGAAATGACAAGTCGGTGTCACTCATTTCTTTTATTTTTAATTTTCAAAATGAAATTTGACATTATTTCGTTACGTTAAATTAATTTGATTCAGTGTTATTTTATATCAAGTGAAAGTAAAAAAGAATAAATTTCACTCAAATGGCTTGTATCTGTTTTTTTATTGATGGAGTTATTGTCTTGATAAATAAAGGCCATTTCTAAGAAAGATCTTTCTCAAAAATGGCCTTCATTTATCAAAACAATAACACTAAATCAAATTAATTTAACGTAACGAAATAATGTCAAATTTCATTTTGAAAATAAAAAAATTTAAAAAATGAGTGACACCGATTTGTCATTTCGTTCAGAAATTTAATTATAATAACTTCAAAAATGTATCAACTTTTCTAATTATTTAACAAATAGCATCACTTTCAATGTTTCTTATATCCTATTATCAACATATATGTAAAAATCCCCACGATAGATTCTCCCTGATGATGGAATAAACGATTCCGAAAGCTTAGAAAAACTTCAAAGAGTTTCCTTTTACATTGCTGCAGTCCCTACAAATAGTTTTCCTCTTAACTAGTCAGCGACTACCCTCCTCTTATATATATATATATATATATATATATATATAAATATATATATAAATAAAAAAAATATATATATATATATATATATATATATATATATATATATATATATATATATATATATATATATATATATATATATATATATATATATACACTGTGGGCCAAATTTATTTGGAACCCAATTTGTCTCTGAATAATTATTTTTTAATCTGCCGGATTTTGGTGAAATTTTGTGTGAATATTAGGGAGACCTTTTCTTAATTGTAGAAAAATTATCTTATCAATATGTACAGGGGGAGCCAAGTAAGAAGCAATATTTTTAATCTTTGCTTTTTGGGCTGATGCATAATAAAGTGTTTTTACTCTAAAACTACAAATATTATTTGAAAAATATTAAGAAACTATCGGAAAAGAATCTATAAAAAAATGTTCCGAAAAACTTCAGGTTTTGTATTTAAAAAGTATTTTTTTCGAAAAATCTGTTTAATATAATATTACCATACAGCGTAATAGGGTTTTATTAAATAACAAATTAACACAGCGAAAATATGAAATAAAAATATTTTTCAATAATTTTACAAGAACTTATTGTGAATATGACCTCCTTGATTATTTACAACCGCTTGAAGTCTTCGGCGCCATTGTCCAATTGACTTATTTATAATTTCTTGATTATATTGATGCCAACAGTAAACTATTCTCTCTTCAAGCTGATCAATAGTATTGATGCGAGTGTTCTCATAAACTTTTTCTTCTAATGTTCCCCAAATGTTATAATCAACGGGGTTTAACTCCGGGCTATTTGGAGGCCACATGTTTGGTTCAATAAAGTCAGGACAATTTTCCTGCAGATATCTTAAAGTACTTCTTGACGTATGGCTAGGTGCGCCATCTTGCTGAAATGTGTAGTTGTCGTTAATTGTTTCTATTTCTCGAACCATATTTTGTAAAATGTCCCGTTGATAGATTTCGGAGTTAATTTTTACTCCAGAGTCAATAAAATAAATTTCAGTTTTTCCTAGCATCGATACAGCCAAAGATACCATAACTGATGTAGAAAAATGATCACTGGGAACCAGAAGTTGTTTCATTGGTATTTCCGATTTTTTTTGTACATTAGAATATACCCTGTTGTTCTGAGGATTTTTTTGGTTGGCGCAAACAAAAAACTTTTTCATCTGAGAACCAAATTTTTTCAATATCTTCGCGTCGCCTGAATCTTCTTAACAATGCTTGACATCTTTCTACTCTTTTATTTCTGACATCATTTGAGAATTTGTGACAGTATATTTTTTTAAACGGTCGATACTTTAAATCAATTTTAATAATTCTTCTTACCGACGATCTTTTAATAGTAGTAGTTTTTGTTATTTTCCTTGAACTTACTGTATTTCCGGGTTCGACAGCATCAAGAATTGTCCTTACTCTTTCAATGTTTTCGATACTCCTACCAGTTTTCTTTCTTCCTCTTCCAGGCTTCATTGGTAATGAACCATTAGTCTCAAGTAAATGTCTTAAAAAATAACTAACGGTACTTAACTTCCAATTCCGCTCTGGGAAAGTTTTGATAATCCGTTTTGCACCATAACCCTTGACTCTTAGAGATTTAATTAAAATTTTATCTTCAAATGACAAATACGAGTATACCATTTTTAAATAAATTTATACACTGTCAAAATACTAATATTTAAAAACTGTTGTCATGGTTGTTAAGGGATCCAACAGCATTTCTTTTCACAAATAATTCGACAGTGTCTCTGTTAATTTTTCATTTAATAAAACCCTATTACGCTGTATGGTAATATTATATTAAACAGAGTTTTCGAAAAAAATACTTTTTAAATACAAAACCTGAAGTTTTTTGAAAAATTTTTTTATAGCTTTTTTTCCGGTGGTTTCTTAATACTTTCAAAAAATATTTGTAGTTTTAGAGTAAAAAATTCAATTTTGCAACAGCCCCAAAAGCAATGATTAAAAATATTGATTCTTACTAAAATTGATTTAAAGTATCGACCGTTTAAAAAAATATACTGTCACAAATTTTCAAATGATGTCAGAAATAAAAGAGTAGAAAGATGTCAAGCATTGTTAAGAAGATTCAGGCGACGCGAAGATATTGAAAAAATTTGGTTCTCAGATGAAAAAGTTTTTTGTTTGCGCCAACCAAGAAATCCTCAGAACAACAGGGTATATTCTAATGTACAAAAAAAATCGGAAATACCACTGGAACATCTTCTGGTTCCCAGAGATCATTTTTCTAAATCAGTTATGGTATCTTTGGCTGTATCGATGCTAGGAAAAACTGAAATTTATTTTATTGACTCTGGAGTAAAAATTAACTCCGAAATCTATCAACGGGACATTTTACAAAATATGGTTCGAGAAATAGAAACAATTAACGACAACTACACATTTCAGCAAGATGGCGCACCTAGCCATACGTCAAGAAGTACTTTAAGATATCTGCAGGAAAATTGTCCTGACTTTATTGAACCAAACATGTGGCCTCCAAATAGCCCGGAGTTAAACCCCGTTGATTATAACATTTGGGGAACATTAGAAGAAAAAGTTTATGAGAACACTCGCATCAATACTATTGATCAGCTTAAAGAGAGAATAGTTTACTGTTGGCATCAATATAATCAAGAAATTATAAATAAGTCAATTGGACAATGGCGCCGAAGACTTCAAGCGGTTGTAAATAATCAAGGAGGTCATATTCACAATAAGTTCTTGTAAAATTATTGAAAAATATTTTTATTTCATATTTTCGCTGTGTTAATTTGTTATTTAATAAAACCCTATTACGCTGTATGGTAATATTATATTAAACAGATTTTTCGAAAAAAATACTTTTTAAATACAAAACCTGAAGTTTTTCGGAACATTTTTTTATAGATTCTTTTCCGATAGTTTCTTAATATTTTCAAATAATATTTGTAGTTTTAGAGTAAAACACTTAATTTTGCAACAGCCCCAAAAGCAATGATTAAAAATATTGCTTCTTACTTGGCTCCCCCTGTACATATTGATTAGATAATTTCTCTACAATTAAGAAAAGGTCTCCCTAATATTCACACAAAATTTCACCAAAATCCGGCAGATTAAAAAATAATTATTCAGAGACAAATTGGGTTCCAAATAAATTTGGCCCACAGTGTATATCCAGCGTACCATATTGCGTCCATACATTGACATTGCCACATACATAGTTGCGTCCTGCATGATAGTGCGTCCGTATACCGGACGCAGCATTGTTTTTCGACAATATCTCTTATAGGAGTTGCCGCTAAATGTAGAGGGCCATCAGTGCTACCCTTGAGAAAGCTATAAAATTCATTGATAATTGGATGACTGAGTTACGGCATTTCCAAATTCGTGTTCGAGGACGTAGTAACGTGCGCTCCATGAAAGCAATAGTATATATTTAGTTCACGCAAATTCTGCTTCGGGGGCGCTGTAAAGGGTGAAATCTGATATACATCCAAATATACATGTTTCATTTGAAATATAATGTTGCGTCCCCGATCTGGCATCAGTGCACAAGAATATATGCAGGTTGGTCGTCACATCTGGAATATTTTAAATCTCCTTGATTCAAGTTCACTTCGGCTTTCACAATCTGTTATTTGTTTCTTGATGCTTCGTTGGCATCCGGCTTGGTTGGATTGTAGGAAATATATCGCCTTGCACTTCGTTTTGGGATTTTAGTTAGAGTTCATGAATTATAAGTTTTTCTGATTCGAAATGTTTGAATTATGTTTTTTTTCGAACGGTCTAATTTTTGTTTTAAGGGGAAGTAAGTATCTCTTGTTTACGTTGCCTTCAACCATTGAGCTGTTTCTTTCATCATATCTCAGTTTGTATACGGCGTAAATCAAAAATGTTTTCTTTGGATTGAAGCTTGATAATTTCTCTAAAATGTGTGTTTTCCTATTTTCCGTTTCTTTTCCTGTATTGTGTGCATATCGATGTGTTCCATAAGAATCTGGACGAACGATTTTATTTCAGTTATATCTCCGTCAATTTTTGAGATCAATGTATGAAATTTTCAAGATACATGAACAATATCATTTTGCAGAGCAAATAATTTATCTTTTTCCTATTTGTTGCCCCGTGATTCTTCAAATGAATTATCAAATAATCATCAAGTAGGTGCTCTCTACTAAATGATTTTTTTCTCAAGTCAAGGAGCGACAAATAAGAAAAAGACAACTATTTGCCCTGCAAAATAATATTGTCCAGGTATCCTGAAAATTGCATGAATTTATCTCCAGAATTGACGGAGATATCACTGAAATAAAATTGTTCGT
Source organism: Cynegetis impunctata (assembly GCA_030704885.1). NCBI lineage: Eukaryota > Metazoa > Arthropoda > Insecta > Coleoptera > Coccinellidae > Cynegetis > Cynegetis impunctata. Next base: position 1,250,037 of record JARQZK010000010.1, on the reverse strand, counting down.
CCAGATTTTTATGGAATACATCGTTATACTCACAATATACGAAAAAACACAAAAGAAAGCAAACAGACATTTTAGAGATATTATCAAGCTTCAATTTAAAGAATATATTTTTTATCTACACCGTATACAAAACGAGATATGTTGAAACAAATAGCCCAATAGTTGAAGGCAACGTAAACGAGTGATACTTTCGTGTCCGTGAAGTTAGCACCCACATTTTCGAAAATGAAGAAATTTTTTTTTTGCATTCGTTAGTAACGCGTTAGAAACTATTTGTAACCTAAAAAATTTCTTTTGTACCTCAAGGATACTGAGAGAAAAATACCGCATTCTGCTGGGTGCTAACTTCACGGGCATCCACATTTTCGAAAATAAAGAAATTTTTTCTTTCGTTCGTAAGAAACTCGTTAGTAACTATTTGTAACATAAAAATTTCCGTTTGTACCTCAAGAACACTGACAGAAAAACACCATATATCGATGGGCATCCACGTGCATCCACCTTTCGATTTTTCGCGAAAAACAAAATACAATTGAAGAGATCACGGTTAGTGACTATTTTTATCATCGAAAGTTTTGTTTGTAACCCAACCTTCAATGAAGAAATGCCACCTCCAAAATGCGAAGTTAGCACCTATATTTTCAAAAACATGAAAATTTTTCTTTGATTCGTTAGTTACTATTTGTAACATAAAAATTTTCGTGAAATCTTTTCACCATGCGCCTACGAATGGCCTCCAAATTATTCATATATCTGAAAGTTTTGAAATATTGAATGTGTGATATAAGCTTTGCATTCAATGATGATAACGAAAAGTTATACTCAATTTTTTTTTAGGAATTTGTGAAAAAATGTTGAAAACTTGTCATTAGAATTAGGAGTAGAATGATGATTCACAGTATTCGTGAAAAAAGAACCCACATTTTAGAAAATGAAGAAATTTTTTTTGCATTCGTTAGTAACTCCTTAGTTTGTAACCTAAAAATTCCCGTTTGTGCCTCAAGGATACAGATAGAAAAACACCGCATTCCGCTAAGCGCTAACTTCACGGGCATCCACTTTTCAATTTTTCGGGAAAAACAAAATACGATCGGAAACTCCAGCGTTAGTAACTATTTGTAACATAAAGATTTTCGTTTGTAACCTAACCTTTAATGGCGAAATAACATAAGTAGAATGCGAAGTTGGCACCAACATTTTCGAAAATGTAGAAAATTTTCATTTAATTCGTTAGTTACTCGTTAGTAACTATTTGTAACATACAAACTTTTGTTTGTAACTCAACCTTTAATGAAAAAATGACACCCCTTACATGCGAAGTTAGCAGCCGTATTTGCGAAAATGATGAAATTTTTTTACAATGGTTAGTAACTATTTGTAACAAAATTTCTGTTTGTAACTCAACGATACTGATAGAAAAATACCACATTTCGCTGGGCATCCACTTTTCGATGGGAAATAACACCCCTGAAATGCGAAGTTAGCACCCACATTCTCGTAAATATAAAAAAAATTTCTTTCATTCGTTAGTAACTCGTAAGTAACTATTTGCAACTAAAAATTTTCATTTGTTACCTCACCTTCTATGAAACAATGCCACCCCTAACATGCGACGTTAGCACCCACATATTCGAAAATGTGAAAAATGTTTTTTTCCATTCGTTAGTAACTCGTAAGTAACTATTTGCAACTGGAAATTTTCGTTTGTAAGCTCACCTTCTATGAAAAAATGCCACCCCTAACATGCGAAGTTAGCACCCACATATTCGAAAATGTGAAAAATGTTTTCTTTCATTCGTTAGTAACTCGTAAGTAACTATGTGTAACCTTAAAATTTTTGTTTGTACCTCAAGGATACTAAGAGAAAAATACTGCATTCCGCTGGTTGCTTACTTCACGGGCATTTCCGAAAATGTAGACATTTTTTGTTTCAATCGATAGTAACTCATTAGTAACTATTTGTAACATAAAGATTCTCGTTTGTAACCTCACCTTCAATGAAAAAATGACACCCCTAACATGCAAAGTTAGCACCCACATTTTCGAAAACGTGAAAATTTTTTTCTTTCATTCGTTAGTAACTCGTAAGTCACTATTTGTAACCTAAAAATTTTTTACCTCACCTTCAATGAAAAAATGACACCCCTAACATGCGAAGTTAGCACCCACATTTTCGATAATATGATAATTTTTTTTCATTCGCTAGTAACTCGTAAGTAACTATTTGTAACATCAAAATTTTCGTTTGTAACTCAAGGATACTGAGAGAAAAACACCGCATTCTGCTGGGTACTAAATTCACGGGCATCCACATCAAAATTTCTGTTTGTACCTCAAGGATACTGAGAGAAAAATACTGCATTCCACTGGGTGCTAACTTCACGGACATCCACATTTTCGGAAATGTAGAAATTTCTTGTTTCATTCGATAGTAACTCGTTAGTAACTATTTGTTACATGAAAATTTCCGTTAGTAACCTATTCTTCAATGAAAAAAGTGACACTTCTAACATAAGAAGTCAGCACCCATATTTTCGAAAATTAAAATCTGTTTTGCATTCTTTAGTAACATAAAAATTTTAGATTGTTACCATATGGCATCCCTAATATGTGAAGTTACGACCCACATTTTCAAATATTCTAAATTTTTTTTGTTCTTGGTAGTTCTTCGTTAAAAACTATTTGTAACACTCAATTCCTGTTTTTAACCCAATCGACAAAGGAAAAATTGCACTCACCGATGTATGGTGTTTTTCTGTCAGTGTCCTTGAGGTACAAACGAAAATTTTCATGTTACAAATTGCTATTAACGAGTTACTAACGAATGAAAGAAAACATTTCTAAATATTCGATAATGTGGATGCCCGTGGAGTTAGTACCCAGCAGAATGCGGTGTTTCTCTCTCAGTATCCTAGAGATACAAACGAAAATTTTGATGTTACAAAGAGTTACTCACGAGTTACTAACGAATGAGAAAAAAATTATCATATTATCCAAAATGTGGGTGCTAACTTCGCATATTAGGGGTGTCATTTTTTCATTGAAGGTGAGGTTACAAACAAAATTTTTAGGTTGCAAATAGTTAATAACGAGTTATTAACGAAGCTTTGCCCCTTGATCAGCATGTTGACCTTGAGATAATGTCATTATGGTCGAATATTCTCATATGAGGATATTCAGGAAAATTGATGAACTCGGCAACAGCGCTGGACGCCATAACATGCTGAGTATGAAAGAACGAATAAAACTTGGACGCAATATTGTTCTGAATGTGAAAGCAGTATATTCAATGGACGCAATAATGATAGCAAGATGAAAGGACGTCATATGGTGCATGTATATTCTTTTCTTATTCTTGAAGATATTGGAGATCTGAAACGCGGGATCTACTCAACTTTTTGCGTAGATTAATATACTTTAATCAGATTCCTCCTAAGTAGCGTATTTCTGGGAGACGCAATAAGGTTGTTTTATGAAAGGACGCAACAAGGTATGCCAGATGTATATATATATATATATATATATATATATATATATATATATATATATATATATATATATATATTTATGTCTCACATTTATATACAGTCGAATATCGAGAGAGTGCAATAGTCTATTATTTCTGAGAAAAATACGACACTCATAAGTACTCATTCATCTGATCTGAAATTATTGAAAGATGCCAGGATCAAATTCAAAGAAACGAAGGTTTCTTAACTCACTGAAACAGAACTGAACAAGAATCATTAACTCCTATTCATGTAGTCTTAGTAAATTTACCAAGCAAATTTCACAGTTTATATAAGGTTAAACCAAATTACACGCCATAGGTTCAAGATAATGTTATCAATTTCTCCAATTTGTGAAGCGAGAATGGTATGAAAGACGACTTGGAAATTGTATTTCATGAAAGGGAGCTACACGAATGAAGATATGAAATACTTTTTGTTCGCATCATTTGCAAGTGGATGATCTGCTGCCGGGTGTGCAAAACACTTAGGGTTAGAATAAACAGTTCAATTGCTGTCTCTTTCATAACAGGAAAGGAAAATATGATGAGGTTATTGGACGTTAATCTATATATTGATACTTGAAGAGAAAACTCTTTTCACACGCCCGATAGTGTGTGAATTTTGGCATAAGTAGTTACAGAAAGCTAAATATCTTACAAATATATTAGATCAAATTCTGAAAAACATTAGTTTTCTAGAATCTCTTCCCTATCACCTTCGCCATTTAATATATTAAGTTACCTGGACATATATTTATATATATATATATATATATATATATATATATATATATATATATATATATATATATATATATATATATATATATATAGGGTCAACGTTTCAATACTTTGAGAGCTTATCATAGCCCTCTAAATAAGTAAAAAACTTCATATGAACATGAGTCCGCAAATGAGCTGTTTTGGAGATATAGGCGATTTTCGGTTTCAAATTAACTATAATAGCGCAACCAAATACGATATTCAATTCATTTTCATCTTTTAGATGTTGTTAACTGAACTTATAATTAAAATGTTTTTCAGTCGGTTCATGGAAAAAAATCACACCTGACATCAAACATTTGCTTTTCATATGACATTTACGTACTTCTATTGAGTATTTTGCATCCGATTCGAGTTGTTAACTTTCTTTCACTTTTTTGATAAGAAAAAGTTATTATTCCTGAATTTGAAATGCCTTATTATAATATTGAAATGAGTGATATGGTTTTCATGTATGGCCGTGCCAACTGAAGTGTTCCTGAACACGTCGCCTTTATGCAGAGGCTTACACCGATCGACAACTTCCTTCTCAGGTGACTTTCAATCAAGTTTTTAGACGATTGAGGGAAACTGTATTGAAATGGACGGTGGTCATATGGAACATCTTCTGTAAAACACTAAAAGTCAAAAATAAATCGAATATCATCTGTAATTTATCGTATTTGGTTGTGCTAGTAGTTAATATTTTGAAAACCGAAAATCACTCATATCTCTGAAACGTCTCATTTGCGGACCCATGTTTATATGAAACTTTTTATTTATTTTGAGGTGTATAATCAGCTCTCAAAGTATTGAAACGTTGTTCTTTAACACCTTGTATATATATATATATATATATATATATATATATATATATATATATATATATATATATATATATATATATATATATATATATATATATATATATATATATATATATATATATATATATATATATACATAGATATATATATATATATATATATATATATATATATATATATATATATATATATATATATATATATATATATATATATAAATTTCTACACTTATATAAAAAAAATTTGTTGAAAAGAATTCACCAGAAAATTTAAAATTAATCCAACACTCGTACATATTATAAAGCTGTCTATACGAGTTCAACATTAAAGCGGTAAAAGTTAGTTATTGAAATAATAAGCAACTTCGGCCTTTCAGTAACCTCATCAGTATCGTCTTTCAATGTGATTATCATGCAGAAATACTTATTTTATCGAGACAAACTTTCAGACAGAACAAATCAATTTTTTTATTCTGAAAAGTTCCTGACAATAAAAAACGCTTGAGAGTGATGACAGCAGCCAAAAAATAATCAATTCCCTGAAGCATTTTTTTGGATTACTATTATTTAACGATCGAAATTTTCATATGCGTAGTCCAGTATAGAAAAAACTATCGTAAAAATCCCATTTTCGCGGTTATTGTCACGTCTTTATGTGCTATTTTCAGTTTAGAGCGTGTTACGACAATATTTAATGTGGCTCAATAAATAATTCTGCAGATCCTTTTCAATGCAGAATACTCCATCTTTCGATATAAGGTGATGGATAAAGATAATTTTTCGTAATACCCCTTGGAGTTTTATTTTTACGCAGTCGAGAAATAAAATATCGTTTAACTCGCGATGAATTCGTATTTTTTAAATTATCAGTTATATATCGTATGATCGATATTTTGGTGTTCTTGTTGTATTAAATTCTTCTTAATAGCAGAAGTTTGCCATTTACATTCATGTTTAATCTTGGAGAGTTTAAATTCTGTATATTAGTATATGATTATTTTTCAGGTCTTTGTATTATCCGATAATACTTTCATTACAGGTGCATTTTTGATTCCATACACGATTATGCTGATATTTGGAGGACTACCACTTTTCTACATGGAATTAGCATTAGGCCAGTTCCATCGCAGTGGTTGCCTTACGATATGGAAGAGGATATGTCCGGCCATAAAAGGTGAGAGTAATTACTTCAATGGAGAATGTTGGACAATTCGACATCCTCGCCACACATGCTGAAAACACTATATAGTATATTTCACTCTTTAACAAGCTCATCAGTGGTTTCACACCCACAGGTGGCACACCCATAGATGGCCACCATATATTCGAATTTCTGCAACGTGTTCCAACCTTTAAAGTTCCACCACGAATGCAAGCAACTCTCGTAGTAATGCTCAGATTCTTCTCATTATTTTCAGGCACCGGATCGGCAGTGAATATTTATTTGCGTTAAATACGAAGAATAGAGCATTGATACAAGCGTTATCTGTATGAGTGATGCAACATCGTGTTTCCGTCGAATGTCGAAATTTCTAACATTCTCCCTTGAAGGGAGAAAGAGGGAGTTTCTTGTCGTCAGAACTCTTGAAACTAGCTCCATTGAAGGGTTGATTTGATTAATCACCAATTTTCCCAAAGAACTTCCCATCAAAGTCCGACCAACGATATCTGTTTTCATTTGTTATGGTTCATTGCTGTATTGAATAAGATACTATCACCAACTGAGAAAATTATTAATCTGGAGTTAAAAATCCTCATTCATGTCACAGGCAGTGACTAATATAGACAAATATAACAATGGACTTACAAACTTTCCAAGATAATCACTTCAAAAAACACGATGTATTTTTGTCCACATAATAAATAGAATGAATGGTTTTCACCATACTGTTCTATACTTTATTTTTCTTCTCACAACAGAATTTTCCTGTTTGTTTATGTTTGAATAATTTCCAGATATTGACTTATATTTTCCATAAACTGTCAAGATAATTACCATTTTTTTACATCAATTTTATCATTTCTATAATATCTACATTATGAAACCTTATTTTTTTCCACTTCACTGTTTTATTCGAAGTTTTTCTTATCATAGCCTAAATATTTAAACATTTTGCTTGCTCAGGAAAATTAGGGAGGTCCGGCAGCACTGCATGCGTGTTTTGTTTTGTTATTATTAAAGCGCATACGTTTTACTCGAATGCATTTCTGTCATGATGCGATCTAGACCCGTACTCAAGAAGAGCTTGCGGAAAGAGTAATGGACTAGTTTTAGACTACCAAAAACGTGAAAACGTGGTTTTCATCCTATAAGGTGATGCTCTGTGTCTCGTAGTAATATAAAAGGATCCTGCTTTATAAGTTTTCACTAAACAACATAACGATGAAGTCAAAGAAGTATTGTTCCTAATTAGACGAATTAAAAACAGAAACTGAATAAAACGTCTAGAAATAACTTCGAATCATCTGCGTTTGAATTTTGCTTCAAAATCACAAACTTTCTGGATAACCCAATACAATTCTACCGTCTAAACAGTTCGCGGCTATTAATTCGACGATGTTCCAAGTAATATCTCCTCTGCATAATCTCGATACTCTTCGGAAGCACTATAGATCTTAATGATCGATCTCGTTGCAGTTCTTGAGTACATCAACAGATAAGGGGCATCTCCGTCTCGATTAATTCAATGGTGTCGTCGCGGGAAACGTAGCCGAAGTGGCCTAAACGAGGACGGTTCGAATCGGCATGAAGGGCATCGAACAGCACAAACGTTTTAGTTAAAAGTGGAAACGCTCCGCGGCTCATGTTCAATTCATTAGTGGCTTTATCTCCGACAAACATTCATATGAGCGAAGGTGTTGGTTTTAGTAAACAGGGTTGGGCTTTCAATTAAGTTTAATCAGGCGAGCGGGGTGTACATTTATGAATCTGAGCGAGTTCGCCGATTGTTGAAAAATGCATGAGTGATTAATTATCATTCGATTACCGTTAATGGAAGAGTACCATTTAGCGTTAGTATTTTCTATAATGAAATTATGTTATAACGTGACGATCAATTAATAAAGTCGTAAGCAATTTCGAAATTATTTATCAAATTACATAGCTTACATATATATCAAGAAAATCGAAAGCTTATAACCCTTTTCATGCTTCCCGAGATGATTTCAACAAATGATGGTTTATGCTGGATTTGAACCGCTGCAAGTCATAGCAAACCTGAAACACCTTTGAGGGTAGAGGGTTTTATAAGTCCGGTTCACAAAATTCCTCTGATAGAATCATGTCCTTCTTCTTCGTCTCCGTAGCGCAACAGCCCCTGCTGGACCTTGGCTGAAGCAACAACTTGCCTCCATCTGTCTCTGTCTTCCATAACTTCCAGACCATACTCGATATCCATTCTCCGGAGGTTCGATGTTATATTATCACGCCACCTTAATATCGGTCTTCCAAGTGGTCGTCTTCCTTCTGGTGCTCTGTCCCATATTAAGCGGACCATTCTATCCTCTGGCTGTCTTCGTACGTGCCTTTCCTATCCCAACCTTTATGCCTTTAACGGTTAATAAGTTATGGCTGATAGTATATTTGTTTTAGTTCTGCATTTGTTTTGATTTGGTAGCTCTGCCTTTCCTGGTTTTTGGTGAGCCCGAAAATTCTTCTCAGCACCTTTCTCTCGAATCTTCGAATGGGTTCCTCATTTCGCACCTTAAGAGTCCAGGTTTCGCAGCCATACATTACCACAGGTCTTATCATGGTCTGGTACGTTTTGATTTTCGTTCTTCTAGTCACGTATTTGTCCTGACGTGAAGAATAATAGAGGCAGTGGCAATAGAACACCTGCCGTGATAGTATCTTTAAAATATATCAGTCAGCAACGGGACGTCTATTAGCCTTTTGAATTGAGTCAAGCAGATGCAAGGAGTGCTTTGGAGCAGAGTTCCAAGCATGAGAGCAATATTCTAATGCTGGATAAACCTGAGCTTTAAAGAGCAACAATAGTTGCTTAAGCGTAAACAGAATCTTAGCACGAAAAACATAACTGAGCTTTTGTGCAGTTGACTTAACAATAGTGGAGACATGTCCGTGCCAAGTTAAACTAGAATTAACCCCCAAACTCTCAAAGAATTAAGTTGGCTGAATGACCTGGTCTTCCAATGATAACAGAGGAAACACGAGGGAAGTTTTCCTTGAAATGTTTGTGTCTTGGTGGCATAAAAAGTAATCTTCAATATCAATCATTGTTATCTCCATGTAGTTAATTCGAAAGTGGTAAGAGTGACATATGTCAGCCAAATCTAATTCTCTACTTTTTATGACTATCGAAATGGCTATTGAAGATTTAATCAAAAAAAAAACTCTATCGCAGCGAGCTGCATTAGAAGAGCAGGTTTTCATAAATTATCCAGTTTAAAAAATATATTCATTAAATTATGATTTTTTTTCCAAATTAAAAAATTAGCGCCCTCTTTAATATAAAACAATATTTATTTCCTTCCTGTGGGATCATCCTCCAACTAATTCTTACCAAAACCAATCAAATCCAAGATATCATTCGAAACTACGTACTTACAAACTTTCAACCCTATTTCTATAAAATTGCGCCCTTTATCGAGTGAAAAAAATTTATTTCCTCCTCGGGAGTCAACCCTTCAACAAATTCATAGACTAAATAGATACTATCCAAGATATCGTACGAAACTACCTACCTACAAAGTTTCAAACCTATGGTACCAAAATTGCGCCTTCTATCGTGTAAGCAAGATTTATTTCCCTGGGGGTCAACCCTCGAACCAAGTCGTATTAAAACATATCCCATTCAATATATCATACGAAACTACCTACTCAGCAACTTTCAATCCTATTGTTCCAAAATTACGCCCTTTATCATATAAAAAAGATTTATTTCTTCTCCCAGGAGATCAACCCCCCCAACCAAGTCGAACCAAAACCAATCCTATCCAAGATATCTTTCGAAAATACCCACCTACAAACTCTTAACTCTATTACTCCAAAATTGCGACCTTTATCATATAAACAAGATTTATTCATTCCCCCAGGGGGTCAACCCCCCAACCAATTCGAACCAAAAACAATCCCATCCAAGACATCTTTCGAAAATACTTACTAACAAACTTTCAGCCCTATTGCTTCAAAATTGCGACCTTTATCGCGTAAACAAGATTTATTTTCCCCCAAGGGGGGTCAACCCCCCAAGAAATTCGAACCAAAAACAATCCCATCCAAGATATCATGCGAAACTACCTATTTACAAACTTTCAACCCTATTGCTTCAAAATTGCGCCCGTAATCGTGTAAACAACGCTAAAATACATAAGCACATACATACATACATAAGAACATATATATATATATATATATATATATATATATATATATATATATATATATATATATATATATATATATATATATATATATATATATATGCCCAATAAGGGCGAAACAGTCTGACTATCAATTTCCATCGATTGTGATAAACAAATTAACATTTCTAACAATTACCGTCTAGGGTAGATGTGGATATTTCGATGCTTCGTGAACTCTTATAATGTTTGATTAGTTTCAAATAAATGTCCTAGTTCACTTAATTTTATAACCACGGGCGTGTTTTCCGTTTAACACGAATAATTCTTACTTATATATATATATATTTATATATATATATATATATATTATATATATATAGATATATATATATAAATATAGGAATATTATATATATATACCTTGATACAGTGGCGCACCCAGGGGGGGAGCCATGGGGCTGCAGCCCCCCCCCCCCGAGATTTATTGTAGTAACAAAAGAATTGAGATTACTATGATAATAATTGTGAAATGAGCTCATCTACTACTATAAAATGAGCCTACTGGTCACTCAATCGGTTAACCATAAGATCTATATGATTTACAGGATACGGGATATGCGGTTTCTATTTAAATTTAAGGAGGTAAATTTTGATTCAGCCCCCCCGAAACTCAATCCTGGGTGCGCCCTTGCCTATATATATATATATATATATATATATATATATATATATATATATATATATATATATATATATATATATATATATATATATTCATATATATAGTAGGTTAATAAGGCCGTATCCGCACCGGAAGTCCACACCCTAAATTGGCGCGTGAACTAACAAGATGGCGTCCTAAATTGGCGCGTAACCTAACTCTCAAGATGGCGTCCTAGGTTCGAGTTTCCACCACCAGATGGCGCTGATGACATCATAAAATAGCGTCTATAACCTAGTTTCAAGTTTCCACCACCAGGTGGCGCTGATGGCGTGAATCCCACGGACTTCGGTAACATCGATATTTCAGATGTTCGTCTCTTACTTAATGGTGAATTTATACCACAGGAAAATCTAAGATTGAATTTTCAAAGAAATGACTACAGTGAAGCATATTCTAATTATTGTAGTTTTGCTGACAGTTATGGTGTGAATCGAAAGAAGTCATCGCTTCTTTCATTTTCTGAGTTCAAATCAAAATGCTTATTCGTTATAGATTGTTCAAGACGAAACGAAACTTTCAAGACTAGCACAGTTGATGTAAAATTGGAAATCGAAGCAAGGTCAGGATTTCCTGCCAATACTAGAGCTTATTGTGTCATCGTTCACGATTTTGTTATCGAATATTTACCGCTAAGCAAGATTATACGAAAATTATCTTCCATTTAGTTAACTACCATCAAACATGAAACTTGCTGTTGCTGACGTACAAGGATTCATCGTAGATGAATCCCTTGTTGTTAAGGAATTAGCTTTTATAATAAGCATTAAACATTTACATTTCATCTTCAAGCCCACAAAAAGTTTTTCATCCCTATCTGGAAAAGATAAGTCAACTGCACGTTTCTTGGAAAATCAAAATCATGGAATAAATTATAATGATGGATTTGTAGATTTGAATGAACTGGATAATATAATTCAAAAAGTGTTGGAAGATGAAGACATCCTCTATGTGAGCGGACATCAAAAATACAATTTGTTCCTGAATAAAGTGAAAAATACAAGAGTTATAAATGTAGAAAATTATGGATGGAGTCCGCCAAAATTTGAGAAAGCTGTGCCTATGTGTTTGAGTCATAGAAGCGGTTCGTATATGTGCAGCTTGAATAATTGTACTAAAACATCTCAATGGCTGTTCATCTTCCTACCACAGTGAGAGAAAGTTGTATGACGTTCAAAAATTCCGGTAGACCTAGGAGAGAAATAAATTATTATTATTATTATTACTCCAAAGAAGAAGAAGATAAATGTGAAACGAACGCCTTCGAAAATGTTAATAGATTTTCTATGGTGAAATGTAAATATAGATATGTGAATTTAAATAAATTATCATAAACAATTATTGTGAGTTTTTATATCTTATAAAAGAATATAATTACAGTGAAACATAGTCACTTGATAAACAGTTTTTAGCGATTGTAGACGTTAAAAAGTTACATGATGATTTTGGTACTAATATTTTATTTATTCAGTTTATCTGTGATATCATTAAAAGCGAATAATGAAACAATTTTTCTTGAAGAAAACGTTGAGGCTTCAAACTATTCAACTTTAGATGTGAAATCTTATTTAGAAAAATATGGATATTTGAAAATATCCAATAATTCTGACTCTGAAATCAGTGATGGAAACCTTTTCTCTAACGCATTAATGAAATTTCAAGAATTTTTTAAACTTGAAGTAACAGGTGAAATAAATGAAGAAACATGGAATCTGATGAATGAGCCTAGATGTGGAATTTCTGATTTCATACAGGATTTCACAATTCACATTCAGAACTTTGTTTTTGGCAAAATACATGGATTCTATTATAGCATAATTTTTTATATTTTTATCGATATTACATAAACCTATGATAACTTCTTCTACTGGTTTATTATTGGTTGAAGTAATTTCCTCTACAATTAATATGAAATTATTATAATGATATGAGAATTCTAAATTTTTTAACATTTCTAATCTATATAATAATATTGTATTATTCATCAATCAGTTCCGAAATACCACTTTCAGTAAAATATAAATAATTTTCAGTATTTGAAACTGATACTATTTTAATACCATTAGATTCTGATACTAATACTTTGATATCATCGTGATGTTCTTCGCCTCTCTCCAGGATATCAATGAAAATGGAACATTCTTCCATGTTGATGTTTAACTCAATTCCATTATAAGATAATCTTATACATGGCAAAAAATTTCTAACTGGACTTAGTCCACATTCTATCAGAAACCATTTTACAGGAAAATTTGATTTCAGTATCAGATGTTTTTCATCTTTCACTGCTTCTTCATATTTCATTAAAATATGGTCTAATTCACTACTAAATAATTCACTCATATTTGATACTTCGTCAAAGTAAAAATTTTGTGACATGTTTTATGTTCTACGTTCTAACTCTTACTGAAAATATAACTTCATTCAAAATGATAATAAATAATCAAAACATGCGCAGATGAATATATGAAACTACATATTCTGTGACTTAAGTGAAAAAAAGATTTTCAGTTCATATCGATACTAGCAAGATGAGCTCCAGTGTAGAACAACATTTAAGAAATCTCAAATTACTGAAGAAAAGAATTATGAACTATCAGTCCAAGAAAAAGATGATTTTCATGTTCAATAAAATGAATCTGAATGAAGCTGTACAATGTAAGACACTTAAAAAATGAATTTTTAATCAATGACATCTTTTGGTTTTCATTTTCAATCAATTCCTTATATATATATATATATATATATATATATATATATATATATATATATATATATATATGTATATATATATATATATATATATATATATATAATATATATATATATATATATATATATATATATATATATGTATATATATATATATTATATTATATATATATATATATATATATATATGTATATATAATTCATTTGAAACTAGAGTGAAGATTGAATTTAAATTTCGAAGATGAATTATTTGTGGTTAATGATTCCTTATATATTTCACTGCAAGCTCACTCTTATCCGTTTTTGATGTTATTTAAAACTGATATCTACCTCCTTATCAGTTTACCGCAGGCACACTCTCTTATTAATCGAAACCACATTTCAATTATTATGTTTTTTTTCATTCAATCTGAAATGAAGAAATGGATATGTAGGATAAAAAAAATAATTTCTGTTTTGGATTAATTTTATAATTTTTTTTATGGGTCCCCACCCTCCGCTAACGATGAGACCTCTTTCTTAATTTTTGTAATAAAATCTCCCTGGGCGAGAGAGGAACGTTGTGAGAAAATTGTTCCTCACTATTTCCCTCTCTTTCTCACTTCCCTCTGAGGGGGATGGTGGAGACTCTCCATTGTTGTTGTTATTGTTGTTGTTGTTGTTGTTGTTACTAGTATTGAAGAATATCATTATTCTGAAAAAAAATTTATTATTTTTAGAAACTTCAAAATAAAAAAATTTTGAGCATTTTTTGAATAGTATTATTTACATGAGATGAATAATTTATATATATATATATATATATATATATATATATATATATATATATATATATATATATATATATATATATTTTTATATATATATATATATATATAAATGTTATCGAAAACTATGAGTGAAATATAAAAAAAAATAAAAAATATAGAATAATTGAATTAATATAAATTCCATATGTGAATATATATATATATATATATATATATATATATATATATATATATATATATATATATATATAATTGTTATCGGAAACTATGAGTGAATTATCAGAAAAAATGAAAAATCTAGAATAATTGAATTAATATTTATTCTATATGTGTATATATATATATATATATATATATATATATATATATATATAAAAAAAGTATAAACTTTAAAATAAAAACACTTGGCTTATGTTTCACAATATAAAAAATATTTAGATACTGTATTTAGCAGTAATGTAAAGTCGACATGTTTCGAGTTATGAACTCATTATCAAGACTTCATAACTCGAAACATGTCGACTTTACATTACTGCTAAATACAGTATCTGAATGTTTTTTATATTGTGAAACATAAGCCAAGTGTTTTTATTTTAAAGTTTATACTTTATTCTTTATGATGTTTCACCAAGTGATGTGCGTGTATTCAATCTCTGTTTTATATATATTTATATATATATATATATTATATATGATATATATATATATATATATGTTATCGGAAACTATAAGTGAATTATCAGAAAAAAATGAAAAATCTGGAAATATTTATTATATCTAGAATAATTGAATTAATATTAATTCCATATGTGAATATATATATATAATTAAATAAATATATATATAAATATATATATATATATAGATATACACAAATTTTTATTATAAGAAAAAAAAATGAAAATATTTATATGTGAATGTAAAAAAATTTGGTTATCGTGAAACAATGTGGGGGAAAAAAAATCTAAAAATATGGATAGAAAAATATAAAAAATTATCATTTCATGTATAAATTATACTCCGGAAAAACCGATGAATATGCAATATATTACTTTATGAAATATATATATATATATATATATATATATATATATATATATATATATTATATAATCTCTTGATAATTATTAGCAATAACAGGCTGGTTGAATCTTAAAAAACTCGATTTTATTAAAAAGTTGACGTTTCACTAAGACATTCGTAGTTTTGCAAAACTTTTGAAAAAATTGAAATCTCCTTGACATTTATTGATTTGAAAAAATTTGAATAGACAAAGACTGCTTTGTCTCGCTAAAATTTTTTTCCGAATGTGGTTGTTCTTTGTTATTTATTACGTGCTATTCAGTCTAATATCAACATTCAAAATTGTTATCATTAGATGGCAAGGGAAACCACAGAAACCTTTACCTACGTAATGTTCGAAAATAAAAATAATAGGGTACTATTTATCTAACAACAAAGAAATTAGTCGCAGGAAAATATTAAAAAAGTAGAGCAGAATTATCGGTATAGAACGTTTATATGGAAGCAGCCGTTGACACGTGTTTCGGACTCTTTGGTCCTCATCAGAACGGCGTAGCAAAGTATTGGATTGAAAATTTGGAGATGAAAATAGTACAACAAATAAAAACCTCTGCTACGGAAGATAATCACACCTTTGTGGACTATTTTTTTCTGATATTATTTTTATTTTCGAACATTACGTAGGTAAAGGTTTCTGTGGTTTCCCTTGCCATCTAATGATAACAATTTTGAATGTTGATATTAGACTGAATAGCACGTAATAAATAACAAAGAACAACCACATTCAGAAAAAAAATTTTAGCGAGACAAAGCAGTCTTTGTCTATTCAAATTTTTTCAAATCAATAAATGTCAAGGAGATTTCAATTTTTTCAAAAGTTTTGATAAACTACGAATGTCGTAGTGAAACGTCAACTTTTTAATAAAATCGAGTTTTATAAGATTCAACCAGCCTGTTATTGCTAATAATTATCAAGAGATTAAAAATAGATCACAGGCAACAACAATTCGAATATATATATATATATATATATATATATATATATATATATATATATATATATATATATATATATATATATAATATATATATATATATATATATATATATATATATATATATATATATATATATATATCTGAAAAACTATGAGAAAATATAAATTTTTGTTGTTGTTGATGGTATATTATTTCAAGAGAAAATATATATATATATATATATATATATATATATATATATATATATATATATATATTCGAGAGGATATATTATTAGAAAATTTAAAAAAATATTTAGTTTTACTATTTTATCTGGAAATCAATCTACATATATTAAGAATATTAGAGAAAATTGAGTACTCACAGTTTTTGCAGGTCGTCTATGGGACCTGACATTGTCACTGATAAACATGGATGATTGTTCATTTTTGACATGTTATTATGAATATGAAACGATCGACAGCCGTTTATATATAAGATCTATGAACCACAAAAATTTGTTTGAGGAAACGTTACTTATGAATTTGATAAAACTTATGATATTTTTTCCCCATAATTACACAAACAGGATGGTGTTTTCTTGATAGTCGCTTATCATTCAGGGTATATGTAAGATTTTGGTTTTTAGAGGAAATGAACTTAACCAGACTATGAAAATATAATGATGAAAAACAGGATGATCATTAATCTAATTATTTCATATATATGAATTAACAGGAAAAAATTTTTAATATATATATATATATATATATATATATATATATATATATATATATATATATATATATATACACACACATTTTTTGATCGCATATTTTTTTCATTCACAGAGCTATATAGATATAAAATAAATTATAACAATTATCGAATGAAATTTATGAAATTTAAATTTTTGATAGAATTGTTTATATATATATATATATATATATATATATATATATATATATATATTATATATATATATATATATATATATATATATATATATATATATATATATATATATTATATATATATATATATATATATATATATTTATATAGAGTATGAAATTAAGACAGGAGATGAATATATTAATTTTGATCGATAATACTTCAAACTGTGTTCATATTTTTCCTCCTCGAGCTCCAAAAGTTAGGATATGGGACCAAATAATGACATCGAAAAGTTGGATTATAATGACAATCTACATGTGTGGTTTAACGTCATCTTGAGCACATACACACTGTCTTACAGTAGGGTGGAGAAGATTCCCCGAATTTAAGAGAGTCATCTAATGATGTCATAGAAAAGTATTTCCACACCATTTTTGATAGGTCCACCATCTTGGATATATTTTCCCACCATTTTTAGGTTAGGATGTTATCTTCTATGGTCACATACAATTTTAGGTTATAGGCGGATTCCGAGGTTGAGCGTCAAACGGTGCCCACGCTTAACCTCTGAATCCCATGATTTAGAGGTTAAATCGAAGACGTGTGTGATAATATATGTTAGTAGTGAAATTGTGAAATTAAATGTGAAATAAGTAATATTAGTGAATTGTATACTTTGGTAGAGACATGGAATAGTTGCAGAATGCAGCTATTGTCCAGACGCTTGTTACGAGCATCTCTACTGTAACACTTGAGCCTGACCACATAGACTAAGTTGACAAGTCATAGAAATTTGATTAGAAGAAGAAGAAGGTTATAGGCGCTATTTTATAACGTCATCAGTGCCACCTGGTGGTGGAACCTTGAAATTAGGTTATAGACGCTATTTTATGATGTCATCAGCGCCATCTGGTAGTGGAAACTCGAACTTAGGTTAGTTTACGCGCCAATTTAGGGTGTGGACTTCCGGTGCGGATACGGCCTTATTTACCTACTATATATATATATATATATATATATATATATATATATATATATATATATATATATATATATATATATATATATATATATATATATATAGAGATATAAGAAATTGAGTTTTTGGTGCCAAGCATCATAAAAAGTCATGAAACGAAAAACTATCTTGGTTCTAGGTCCATCTTTGCTAATCGCACCCATTTTAATAAGCATGTTTTCAATGTGAAAACCTGCTAATAATTATTAATCTGAATTATTATATTAGTTATATAGGGAAACTTTTAGCAAAATATGATACGCTGGGATGATGCATGTTCTGTTTTTGCTTTAAGGAATGAAACAAACTGAATTGCAATTCAATTGCCAAATTGCGGTGTAATGTACGAGTATTTATGAAAGGTATGAAATTTATATTATGTAATACTACCTGCCCAACCACGCTGCCCAATTGTTTATACACAATGGCGAATGCGCTAGAAGAGTTACCTGGCCACGTGTTTTACAAAATTCATTATTACAGAAACTACACACTTAATTCTTGAGAAAGTTTAACAACTTGCTACTAGATTAACTTTCAGTAGGGTGAGGTCAAGCTATGAAGAGCAACTATTTCGAGTTCATATGACTACATTTAAACAAAAGAGGTTGCGTGGAGGTCTAATTAAGACACTTAAGATTTTTCGTTTTAATTATGGTGAACCTCTTTAATTTGAACAGTGACAACCGCTTAGGAGGATACCAGTTAATATTGAAAAGAGGAAATTTTAATACTAGAACAAGGCAGTTTTTCTTACCAAATAGAGTGTTACAGATAAAACACTTCACCGGAAACTAATAATAAATGCCGAAACTACGAATGAATTTCATAAAAATAGATTAGATCAGTTGTACACAAGTTTGTACCTACATTTTATCTTGGTTAAAGAGAGTATCGTTCAGTTCAAATTTAAATAAATATACAGGGTGTTCTACAAGCTCTATGACAAACTTTGACAGATGGTAGATCACTTGTTTTTAAACATTTTTTTTTTAAAAACATGGGTCCGATTCGTTGTTGTTTAGAAGTTACAAGCATTTGAAGAATCGTAATTTTTTCAGTCAATCAGGAAGTGATAGAAAGTCACTAAGCATGTTAAACAATGCACACTTATAAAATATACACCTGCTTCAATAAAAAACGTAGGCTGATAAATAGAAATATCGGTTGTTATGAAAATAATTATTGTTAGTGTCATTTTAATTATTTATTAGATATTTCTTGTGAAAGTTCTAAATAAAACAATTGATGACGTACATTTTGATATTATTGAAAATATGTGGTATCAGCACGACGATGCACCGCCACATCGGGGAAGACAAGTAGTTGCTTGGCTAAATAAACATTTCCCGAATAAATGGATGGGTCAAGGAGGTCCAATATTATGGCCACCTCGCTCACCCGATCTAAATCCTCTGGATTTTTATTTATGGGGACACATGAAGCAGCTGCTCTACCATGTTGAAATCGCTATCCATCAGCAATTACTTGAAAGAATTCAAGATGCAGCTAACCAAATAAGAAATGATCCAAATCTCATTCTTCGAGTGACCGAATCTTTAGTTCGTCGATGTGAGGCTTGCATTCAAGCTGAGGGTGGACATTTCGAACAATTTTTATAGTCTTTAGTTTTGTGATTAACATTTAATTTAAATTTTTATAATTAATTGTTAATAAAAGTTGAATGCTTGTAACTTCTAAACAAAAACGAATCGGACCCATGTTTATTGAAAAAAAAATGTTCAAAATCAAGCAACCTACTATCTGTCAAAGTTTGTCATAGAGCTTGTAGAACACCCTATTATGAATGGAAATCCGTAGTAGCTAAATATTGCCTTCACATAGATATTTTTTCATATTTCTCAATATTATAAATTTAATTGACTGAATAAAGTCAATCAGTAGTTTATTATATATATAGTTGTTTATGCACCAAGTGCGCCCGATGGGCGTTAGGATCGCTAGTGGTGCATACAAGATTTTATTTTTCACGCAAAAGTTATTTTATTATAATGAAAAATCGATTTTAAAATCGGTTCATTGCTCCTAGAATTTTCTTTCCATTTTTCTTCTCATAGTAGGCATGTCATTCGTTGATATTTTGACGTTTGTGAATATTTTTGTCATCATATTTAGTGAATGTCATTTCTGCTTTCTTTGTATAGTCTCATAGAAATAATGCAAATGATTATGAATTTACCCAAGAATATCATAGAAAATGCAGCCAAAGCTACGAATAATTTATAGCCGAAGAAATCCAGACAAGGATTTTGAAGTATTTAATCAACGGAAGTTGCATCATTTCTCCTCGTACAATGAGCGGGCGTTATGATCCTTAACGCCCGCGCATAATGCCCTAGGGCGTTATGAGTGTATTTATAGCAACCGTATCTAAGTTAAAATGAACAACTAATATACAAGTGAAAGATGAAATAAAATAAACCATTTTCCATCACGCTCGTTTTGTATATGAAAGAGAAAACATCTGCAATAGGGTGGAGCGATTTTCTCAATTTTATAATCTGATGATGCCTGGTATCGGAATAAATGTCTTTTAGGGTGAGTATAGACCAAAAAAAATCTCACTCTTATCGGACTTAATCTTCAGGTTCCTAGAAGGGGGGGAAATTTCTCATTATCAGTAATTTTAACTTCGAATTTTAATTCTATAACATATTTTTCTTATAGTCTTTCAATCTCTAGATATATAATTTATCTTATTCTCTTCTGAAAACTCATAGAAAGACCTGTGCCACTCACTGACTTATTTTCAGATTCCTATCAGCCATTTAAATTCAATAATTTTTAATGTTTTTCCACTCTTTTACTAGTATAATAATCACTTATCTGGAAAACTACTGCATTACTAAGTTTATATATTACTAAATATACAGTAATTACGTACAACTAATACAAAAAATAAAAAAATATAATGGAAAATGCAAGTCCCTGAAGAAAAACCAAAAATCGGCCTATAATAAAAAGTGCCTAGAAAAAATTGAGGTTTTTAAGAAGAACAGCTCAAAATTTTTTGACATATCACCCTGCAAATGTGATGATTTTTCCAAATGCCACTGTAAAGTTAAAGTGCCACTTTGCGAAAGAATTTTTTTATTAGATCAAAGAACAACAAGAAAAATGATGATAGGAGGTACAGATGTAAAAACTACGAAGCAAAATTGAAAAACAATAAAAAGGAAAGTATTAGAAGAAGAAAGATTAGAGAAGAAAAAATCTAAGAACGAGAGTATACTTGATAGTGTTTTGTCTGATCCGGAGTCCATAAGAAGCTCTGAAGGTACATGTGAAAACATTGATGAGGGCATGACTAAAAATCAAGGTAGGACTTCAACACAAGGATCGGAACATCCGTCATCATCAAAAGGCTTAAAGGTACCATACAACACAGGATTAAAACTTACGAATCTTGCAGAAGCATGTGACAGGGTCGGCGTATCTGACAGATCAGTATCCCTTATTACAAACGCTGTTTTAAAAGATTTGGGACTAAAGAGGACACTACTAAAATTATAGACAGATCTAAAATTAGAAGGGAACGCAAGAAATGTAGGACGGGTCTTATTAAAAAAGAGACAGGTGACGAGCTTCCTCCAACTTTTGGAATTTACTTTGACGGGAGAAAAGACAGAACCTTAGTTTTTAAAAAAACAGAGTCAAGTCAAGTTTTTTAAAAAAACAGAGTCAAGTCAAAAACAGAGTCAAGTCAAAAAAACAGAGTCAAGTTCAAAGACAGAACCTTAGTTTTTAAAAGAACAGAGTCAGTCGGTTACTGAAGAGTACATCATCATATTGGCTGAACCAGGCTCTAAATACATGGGACACGTATTTCCAGAGAACGGTAGTGCTAAGTCCATTAAAGACAGCATCACAAAGTTCCTAAAAGACTCATTGGGTGATGATTTGAGTACGATAGAGGTTATCGGTTGTGACGGGACCGTTGTCAGTACTGGTTTCAAGAATGGTGTTATTAGACAAATCAAACCTTCACTTGGGAAGCCAGTTCAATGGTTCATATGTTTGTTATACGCTAACGAACTACCGCTCCGCCATTTAGTGCAACAGTTAGACGGAGAAACAAATGATCCTCGTGGCTTTACAGGTACTATCGGAAAACTTCTTGATCGATGTGAGAAAATGGCAGTTGTTGACTTTGAGAAAAAAGATGCTGAATTTCCTGTTGTGAATATAGATGAACTAAGCACGGATCAAAAGTACCTTTATGAAATGTGCTCAGGAATCAAAAGCGGCCTGATTTCGTCGCAGCTTGCAGAAAGGCAACCTGGAAAGATATCTCATTCCAGGTGGCTAACAACGGCTAATAGGATACTGCGTTTGTATATTTCTACTAAAGACCCGTCAAGTCAATTGAAAATTTTGGCGGAGTATGTTGTCAATGTGTATGCGACTACTTGGTTTCAAATTAAGTTCCAATCGTCCTGCAAATACGGAGCAAAACATCTATTTCATATGATAAAATCGTCTCGGTACTTACCAAGTGAAATAAAAAAGATAGTGGACCCAGTTATTCAACGAAACGGCTATTTTGCTCACCCTGAAAATCTACTAGTCGCCATGGTAGCTGATGATCGAAAACACATCCGGGAGTTATATTTACGTCGCATATTAAAGTGCCAATCATAGTAAAATAAACAAAATTATTTGGTTATTTATACATTTTTTATTTTAGGTAAATTTTCGGGGTCATCTAGGAACCTGAAGACGTCACATTTAGGAACCCAGATTTTGCCATTTCATTAACCACATAAAAAGACACCAATCGAGCACACAGGTCAAAAGAAAAATTAAAGATAATTTTTTCTTGTATAAAATCGCTCCACCCTAATCTGCAATGCTAAAAGATAGATTCTCGTACATGCGCTATTCATTGTCAATGCAAAATATGAATATCTACTAGTATTACTTCGACCTAAATTCATGCGATATTAATAATTTCGCTTAATTAATTAATCATATTGTGGAATGCTCTCTCGACAGTGGCTTCATTGTTAGAATTGTAAAGAACACGTGGAAACTGGTCCTTTTTAGCATTGAATTAGTGCCATAGTAATAATATTGAATTACATCAATAGGTTAATAAAGACACAACAGGCAATTTAATGAGCCTAGAGTGAATACTCAATATTATTATGTATTGTATCGTGTATCTTGCATGAAGTAATCAATAACGAAACCACAATATAAAATCACGATTATGATCATTGGAAAAATCGTGGGCAGCAGAGCTCCTTCAATCGATGTTATTCTTTCTGAGTAAGATACTCAATAAATCGAGGTATGCCTTGTCCCGCATAAGGGCTTCTATGCCATTTGAATCCTTGGTCACTGTTTATTATAGCACTGTCTATTGCCACCTGTCGTACAATATTATTCTCTGGGGAAACTCAACCAATAGTTTCAGGATTTTTTCATCTCAAAAAAAAATTATCCGTACTATGTTGAATCTGGCCCCAAGAGAATCCTGCAGAGAATATTTCATTTTGACTTTCCCATGTATATATATATTTTAAACTGTATTCTGTTCATAAAAGAGAATATCAATTCATTTGAAACGCATAGTACGGTTCATAATTATCCGACGAGAAATAGCGCTTTACTGACTATCCCTAAACACAAAACTGCTAAATTTCAACAGAGCCATATATATCAGGGAATTAAATTATACAATCATCTACCTGAAAATTTTCGAAATCTAAGCAAAATTCCACTTAAAAATGTCTCAAGACAGTGCTTCTATCCAAGGGTTATTATGGCGTGGAGGAGTTTATGCTGGATAATGCACTGACTTAATTTTGTACTTTACACTTAATACCTAGATCTTAATTTGTTATTTTGTTTGTAATTCTCAGATAATTTTTCCATTTTACGGTTTGTGTTTTAATTGTTGAGTGCTGTTGTATTTTGCAATTGTTTGTAATTGACTTATCCTATACATTTGTCAAATGTCTTAAAGGATTAATAAATTATTATTATTATTATTATTTCTTGAATAGAAATTCTCAACATTTAGTTAATTTGGAAGGCTTGTAGAGATAAGCAAATCCTTAGAACCAACGAAAGAATTAAAAAATATCTACATTTAAATGGCGACAGTTAAGGAAAATTGTTGAAACCACCAAAAATTAATTTTCTTAAAATCGACTCATTACTAATTTTCAATAACTAAATTTTAATCCTCTCACTCATTTTGAAGGGGTTTCTGGGTGCAAAATACCTCCAAACCCACGAAAAAAAGGAATCCCTACATTAAAATGGCTGTGGTAAATGAAAATAGTTGGAACCACCCAAAAACAGTTACATGTTTTAAATTTTAACCCTCTAATAAAATCTGGAGAAGTTGTAGAGGTAATAAAATCCTCAAAGCAATGGAAAAATGGGAAATGTCTATAAGAAAAAGTCCAATGGTGTTAAATCTGTCTAACTTGGAGGTCATTCAATGACACTCCTCGTACTAATCCAGTATTCCAGAGAATATTGAGTTGACAAGTCACATACAGGCGCTGCATAATAGTATGAAATATCGCAAAATATTTGGAAAAATAATCAACAAAATTTTATTACTGCTTGCAGTTTCAAAATCTAATTAATTGAAATTCGTTTGAAAATTTTTCGTTTCATTTATTTTACTGGCAATACCAACATGTTTTTTCAAATTAATTTTTGTGCAGAAGAGAAAAATCTCAGCATTAATTAAGAGAATTAAAATACCTCTAAAATAGTCTACCACGTGAAACCATGAACCATATTATGTTCTTGAATGGATTACCACTCTATTTAAAGGGATGACTCTACATCCATGAATATTCAATCAGTCAAGTTTTATTTTTCGTACTTATGATTTTGGTATCTTTGATGTTCAAACGAATATCATAAAAATTAAGTTTCGAGTTTCAATGCAATCTTGATATTGTATTCAGGTTTGTCATAGTAACATTTTCTGTTAAAGGTATAAAATAATTTGAAGCACAAAGTTTCTTAATTTTCTTATTTTTTTGTATCTATGATATCGGATGCAACTAGACTAATTTTTTTGAAAATTACTTCATTTATGGTGATTGTATTGACACCATCATTCATCAAACTAAATAATTTTGATAGAAATCATTCTTTTTATTAGAAAATTAGCTCGTCTTTTGCAGCTGAAAATTTGTTATCTTGAAACAGAATAAAATGAAAACTATAGGTTTTTAATAACTGAGATTGAATTCTCGCACATCACTTGGTGAAACATCATAAAGAATAAAGTATAAACTTTAAAATAAAAACACTTGGCTTATGTTTCACAATATAAAAAAAAAATATTTAGATACTGTATTTAGCAGTAATAAGAAGTCGACATGTTTCGAGCTATGAACTCATTATCAAGACTGACTACAGGAGAGTATTGCATCGTAATTTATAAAACAGACAAAAGCAAAGGTGATACCTGAAAATCAATTTGTTCGTTTACAAGGGGTAATTGACTATTATGGGCGGAACTTATTTCGAGAATTTCGAGAAGGTCAAGACGTTTACCCTTGTTACCTGAATGTAACAATTTGGTTTTGTTGAAATCCAGGAAGTGATTGAATTTTATACAATGTTCAGAGAAGCCAGTGGTATTTTTGTTTTGTAAAATTGACTTTTTATGTTCTTCAACACGAATATTTATATTCCTTCCTGTCTGTCCAATATAGAAAGCAGGGCATTCGTCGCAAAATATTTTGTAAATACCACTGTTTTCTCCGATGTTAGATTTTTCTTTATTATTGACCAAGAATGACTTCAAGTTTCTTTTAAACAATTTGTACAAATAAAAGAAACTTGAAGTCATTCTTGGTCAATAATAAAGAAAAATCTAACATCGGAGAAAACAGTGGTATTTACAAAATATTTTGCGACGAATGCCCTGCTTTCTATATTGGACAGACAGGAAGGAATATAAATATTCGTGTTGAAGAACATAAAAAGTCAATTTTACAAAACAAAAATACCACTGGCTTCTCTGAACATTGTATAAAATTCAATCACTTCCTGGATTTCAACAAAACCAAATTGTTACATTCAGGTAACAAGGGTAAACGTCTTGACCTTCTCGAAATTCTCGAAATAAGTTCCGCCCATAATAGTCAATTACTCCTTGTAAACGAACAAATTGATTTTCAGGTATCACCTTTGCTTTTGTCTGTTTTATAAATTACGATGCAATACTCTCCTGTAGTCAGTCTTGATAATGAGTTCATAGCTCGAAACATGTCGACTTTTTATTACTGCTAAATACAGTATCTAAATATTTTTTTTTATATTGTGAAACATAAGCCAAGTGTTTTTATTTTAAAGTTTATACTTTATTCACTATAGGTTTTTATAGCTATAAATTATCGCTGATTTAATTTATCATTTATACGTTTTTTATCAGTGGATAACGTGATATTTTTCTCTCGGCCCAGCCCTGCTGGATTCTCATCACATCACATGAAAAGCGTAAAGATTTTCCATTTCAAATTAAATCACTTAGCTCGATCAACCGAATGGGACCATAGAATTGATAGTATCTAAAAGAGACGAGTTCCAGTTTATCAACTGAGACAGGAGGATAATTTTATTCTTTCTGTTATTTATAAGGTGACTCTATGTTCTTCTGGGCTATAAATTTATGGGTAGAATCCTAAACAAGGGCGATAAGGTGTTAAGTAATTCTTCTTTTCAGTATTATTTTCCCAAAGAAAAATATACTGTTGCGCTGCAGCAGTCAGGTGCGGAAGTAGTTTTCTTATCCACTTTAGACCTTCTACCACAACGATTCTCGAAATATTTGCAATGTCTGATATATGTTTATATGTATATATATATATATATATATATATTTATATATATATATATATATATATATATATATTATATATATAAATATATATATATATATATATATATATATATATATATATATATATATATATATATATATATATATATATATATATATATATATATATATATATATATAAATATATATTAAAATATATATATATATATATATATATATATATATATATATATATATATTCCTTTGAAATACGACCAGCGAAAAGAATTCAACAAAAAATTAAATACTTAGGAATTATGCTAGATAATTGTTTTAAATGGAATGTTCATGTAGATTACTTGATACAAAAACTAAGGTACATATTCTATAGATATAAAAAAATAGTAGAATATTTAAATATGAAAGAGGAAATCATATTTTACAGAAGTTTTGTGGAATCTCATTTGAGATATGGAATCATTGGATTCCTAAGGTGTTTCTAAGGCATACTGCAATGCACTGCAGGTGTCTCAGAACAAATACTTGAGAATTATACTGAATAAACAGATATCCCACTGATTTGCTTTATTCTGAATCAGATATATCAGATGTTAGGCAGTTGTTCTATTTGGAGCTGAACATAAAACAATTTTCTAATACGGATTAATTGGGGAGCCACACACATGACTATCAAACAAGGAATAGAAGGAAGTGTGTTACACCGTTAATGAACAAATGCATCGGTCAAAGAGGTTATATGTACTTGGGGACAAAATTATTCAATAGCCTACCAGAAAATATCAAACAATCAAAAACAATAAACAAATTTAAAATTGAAGTGGGACAGCACATCAGGAGTATATCAAGAACATTAAAAAAAACAATATATGGTATAAAAAGACAAACAGAAGTAATTGGCTATAAATATAAAATAGAAGCAAATGTACACGATTCAATCAACTCATGTATCGCACATACATGAGTTGATTGAATCGTGTACATTTGCTCCTGTTTTATATTTATAGCCATTTACTTCTGTTTGTCTTTTTATACCATATATTGTTTTTTTTTTAATGTTGCGTTGATCTAAATTTTATATCTTGTTTTATATTTCATACGCCTCATGTTTTATCACACAGAAGCTTATATATAGTATGTAGGTACATTTATTTTTATTTCGTGTGTGTACACAGTCAATTTTATTCACACTTTTATACTGTATTTGGTGCTATGGAGTGTTCTGTTGTTCTTAGTTGTATATTTAATTTTATATTACACAAACCACGCTTGGAATTAAATTGTTTATCACGCACAATATATTTTGCTGAAAGGATTGGTAAATATTGTCAAATTATTTTGATTTTGTAAATAATCAATTGTATTGCTGAATAAACATATATAATACATATATATATATATATATATATATATATATATTAATATATATATATATAATATATATATATATATATATATATATATATATATATATATATATATATATATATATATATATATATATATATATATATATATATATATTATATATATATATTATATATATATATATATATATCTAACCAAATGAGTGGTATTTGGGTTGTTTTCGAGGCAGAACTATACTATCTTAATTTGAGTAAAGTCTTTCAACTGCCGCCACTTTAACGTAGATATTTCTTATTTTTTGCGTGGTTTTTATGAATTTGCTCAACTCCACAGCTTCTACAGATTGAACTAGGCCCTTTTCTAATTGAAATTATTCCACGACGCTCTACCCTAACATGAATAGGTAGAAGTATTACCAATCGTGAGAGATATTGAAGAAACTTAAACTTGTTTATTTTCATATTTAAATTTTTACTTTAATAATATCAAACTAATTAATAATTAGTGTGATGAATGAGCTTTCGAACCGTTGTATATTTCCTCAGAAATTGTAATTAAACTGATGGGCAGGCCACCCCCATTTGCCTTCTCAAGTTAATTTTCACTATGTACTTGCTTTTCATTACAGCGACCGCCGAAAATCCAGTTTTTCACAGATAGGCTATCGAAAATTTAATTATAATCCACTGGGTTTTTTCACTTCAACGGGGGTAGTATTCATCTTTTACTGAAATCGAAAATTCTGTCAGTACCATGCAGTCAAATTTAGTTTTCAAACTTTTGTCGCCAGATAACTCATGAGTGTCTCTTCTTCAGCAGAATGTAATTCCGATGGAGCACTAGTGTTGTATTTATCTTGAATCTCCGCAAATCTATCGAAATTTTCATGTCTATAGTATTTCCTAAACCAAATAATGAGTTTTGATATATGCCTTTGAAATATGGTTTTCATATCTTGAGGAAGATTAAGTGCATTTGACGTCAAATATTGAAAAAGAATCTTTGATATAATCTTTTCCATAACTTGAGCTGTTTTTTGTCCGTTGATTTCAAAGGGTGACTGTTCTCTCCTTGAAGATGAAAATTAAGGAAATTTAGCTTCTGCTTGAATATTTTCCAAAAGATCTTCCCATTATATTCTAGATCTATCGCGAAAGGCACATCGACATGTCTAGCTGGATCATACCTTACGATCCAGAAGGCTTGACATCTTGCAAGAATATTCTGCGATCACCAGCTAACCTTACACAGGATCAAGCAAAAATATACCACACCAGAAATTCCGATATTTGTATGTTTTTACTTTATTTTTAGTCGAGTTATGCCAAATGTGTCACGACGTCCTTCTAAAGTGCCCACGGCGCCCCGGGCCTCACAGTTTGGGGAACTCTGAATTGGAGGATGAAATTTGGTACGTGTATTCAGTTGAAATACGATTCTTTGTGAGTTTAAACTCTTTTCCTCAGCCAACCTGTACTTTGCGTAGACTATTCCTTTCAAATCGCATCTGGACAAGATCAATAAGCGATGGCCATTTTTTAGAAATTAGGTACTCTGTAATGTTAATTTCCCTAATGAAACAATGAAAATGAATTTTGGATATTGTACAAAAATTAAATGCTCCGACTAGTTCAAATGTTTGGGAAATTTGGTTACACTTTACCTGATTTATTCATGAGACAATGAAACGAAGTAACTTTACTAAAATCTCTATTAAAGTTATTTGTAAAATTTGGTTCAAAGATTACAACGTGAAATATAATTAAATTGAATAAAGTAGAATGAATAAAGTTAATTTTATTGAGCTCTTCAGTATAGTGATCTGTTTTCCAACGGTCTTCGATCCAGACTCCTACGGTTTTTAGAGACTTTTAACAGTTCCTGGAGTTTTTGAAAGTTCCTGGAGTTCTTGAAAGTTCCTGGAGTTATTGAAAGTTCCTGGAGTTCTTGAAAGTTCCTGGAGTTATTGAAATTCGGTCGGACTCCTGACGTTTTTGGAAATTCAGACTCCTGCAGTTTTTGGAAACTCCTGTCGTTTTTGGAATTCAGACTCCTGCAGTTTTTGGAAACTCAGTTTCGCTAAAGTTCACATTATCGAATTTCAGTTCAATTAACCTTCAATAATCTTGTTTGCTGCGTAGATTCCTATCCTTTTTTATCTTATCTACAAACGGTACTACGTTCTTTGAATCAAATAAAAAAACTAAGAGATAAGGAAAGTGTTTTTTTTTTTCGAGCAAAAAAAACACAACACAAACTTTCATCAACGCAACAAGCAAAAAAAACAAGGTTAAAAAAGAAAATTTGAACTAAGAAAATTTTGTCTAAAGGTAATTAACGTGAATATATAGTAATAGGATTGTTCGACTGTTCCAATAATATAAACTTCGGAGACAATTACCATTAATTGAAATTAAACTACAAGTTCAGAAATATGATCGAAATTATTTAATCAATGCCATTAATCAATAAGAAGAAACACTTACCGCTTCCTAGCGCAAGGATATTTAACAAAAATTTATCAACTCGGAATAACTATAAGGTGAGAATTTATTTGCCTTTACAATAGAATTCTTACGTCGTATTCACTCGAATTCCCAAGTCGAAAAAGAAAGATCGTTTAGTTAGCCTTGGCCGGCTTTGACAAATTATCCCTCCTACTATTTGAAGTGACTCTAGAAATCATAGAATCTTCTTTACTGACTGATCTCGGCTAGAATTTGATTTAGCCAGTGGACGGTATTTCATAACGTTACAACTCACTAGATTTTTGTTACTATAATGTCAATCAATCAATCAAAATACGTATATTAATCTTTCTGGAGATGAGGTACTTTTTTGTTTTGTTATAAGGTTTTGCAACCTTCTTCAACCCTGGCTTTACTTAATTAATTTTCTAACATTTACAATTTTAATAAAAAACCTAATTTTCCTATATTTGGGGGGAATGCGGCTGCGGCCGACTTTTTCGCTAATTACGTGCCATTCGGTCCAAGGTCAATATATTTCAACTGACATTAGATGGTAAGGGAAACCACAGAAAACCTTTACCCACGCAATTTACTGAATAAACTCAACTTTATTATATATAAATGTATAAAAATGGTTGACAATAGATGCATTTGCTGACGTTTCGCGCACTAACCGAACCCCACTCGGTTTTTCGGAGACGGATTGATTTTTCGCGCACTGTCGGCACTACGCGCACTTTCGACACTACTCGCACTTTCGACACTACTCGCACTATCGACGTTACACGCACTTTCGACACTACACGCACTTTTTCGGTCAGCGGATTCGGAGTGGTATGTCCTCTAGGTAGTCGAGGACTTCGTCAGGAGGATCCTGAAGCACTCGGAGGATTCTAGAAGGAGGAAAAGGAAACTTTCCTTCGGCCTTCTGCAGAGGACTCTTCATCGAAGGTGCCACGGCGTCATGAGCGTCGCTCGGGCTTCGATGTTAGGACGGCGCAATGTACGTTGGGCGTAGAAATTTATAGTATTCCACATGGAATTGAATATAAAATTAAACAGGTTTTGAGCACCTTGAATTTTATTGCATTTAATAGGGTTTATGAACAAGCAAAACTTTTCATCAAGAATAACATTTTTTGCTAAAACTGATAATAAAGAAGTTTTTCCTCTTAGGCACCTCATCCGTGGATACAGTGTAGATATAGTAACCTTCAATTTACGAAAATGATAGAGACGTTAATATACTTTCGAAGATATCTCAGAGATATGAAATTATCTTGGAAACTACCCTAACAATGCCCAACCCTCTAAAACCCCGTTTCATCATCTGCGATCCGTGAAGTGCATTGTCAATTATCTCTCATCAATAGAAAGCAAATATCCTCAAACATTTATTTTGTTTGGTATCTACCATAGATGAGCGCACTTCTCAACAAACTCTGAAACACTTCTATTCCTATGGGACTGTGTGTACACTCCCACTCTCTTTGTGAATTTTCCGAAGCTGCTCTCTGGATTCGTTTGTTTCGAGGATGAATACACATTCCTTGGAGCTTTGTTTTTTTGGATATTATATGGACGAAAATGAGATATACAAGATTTAATTACTTCAATGACTAAACCAGGGTTTGTCGAACTTCAGCAGTATATTCGAATCAATAAAAGCGAAATACGAAAATGAATTAATGTGAATTGGATTGTATTGTCCGGCAAATTTAATATTAAATTGTGAATAATAAGACTTGTTGTGTGAAGTAGTTCATCAGAAAATTATATAAGTTAGAATATAGTACATATATATATATATATATATATATATATATATATATATATATATATATAAATATATATATATATATATATATATATATATATAAATATATATATATATATATATATATATATATATATATAATACATATATATATATATATATATATACATATATATATATATATATATATATATATATATATAATGTATATATATAATTATATATATATATATATATATATATATATATATATATATATATATATATATATATATATATATATAATTGGAAACTTTTACCCAATTCAAACGACCGAGATAGCTAGAGTGGGATCAGCTAAAAAAAACGGCCTATATATATATAAATATATATATATATATATATATATATATATATATATATATATATATATATATATATATATATATATATATATATATATTTATATATATATAGGCCGTTTTTTTTAGCTGATCCCACTCTAGCTATCTCGGTCGTTTGAATTGGGTAAAAGTTTCCAATTTTGGGGAGCAATAATAAGCCTTTTTCAGATCTTAAATATCAATCTTTGTTTTTGAGATATTCGCCAAAAACTAAAATAGTCGAATTTCGATTTTTCGCCTCCATTTCGAATGATATAAGAAAAAGTCAGTGGAGTTTCAATGATGTTTCATATTCTTCATAAACTGATATGAACCAATTTTCAATGCGACGTTTCGTTCATTAGATTCCATCATCAATTTTATTTTTTCAAATATGGACCTCTACATTTTTTCAATAATTTTGGTAGCCACTGTTGTAAAGAATTCAGCTAATAATTACAATACATGTATTTTTCGACGTTTTTCTACGAAAAAACATCATCAATATTTGGTCAAATAATTTCCGTTAGTGTAGTCTGAAGAAGGTAGAAACCAAAATTTTAGAACTCAAAGATACTCCATACATCTTTTGAAATTTTGAACGTGCCTATGCATTCCAGGGTTTTTGTATGAATATGAAAGAACTATTCAAAAGCCAACTTTTATGGAGCATAAATGTTTGTTTATGATGTCTTCTGGCAAATAGAAATCTTGGAGAAAATCTTCTGAGAGTACTGAAATAGATTTATTGTTTCAAAGTGAGCCATGAATTAACAGAATAACAAAATGTCAAATCTATTTACTTAAATAATTATTTGATGCCTGTGAATTTGTGAGGTGTTAACCATGAATTTTTCAAATGACGAGAAAGTTGATTTGCTTTTCGTATACGCGAAATGTTTGAGAAATGCTACTTAATCTCTAGCTATATAATTATAGGGAATTGTACCCCGAGAAGTATCAGCCATCCGAAAGATATTTTCAACGCGTTGAGAGGACTTTAAGGAATCATGGTTCATTAGAAAAACCCTCGAGTGAGAGCTGTACAGTAAATAACAGAGGTGGCGATACTGAAATTGGTGCTTTTTTATTCGATTGTAATTAATAGCTGAATTTGTTACACCAATGGATACTAAAATTAATGAAAAACTCTAGAGGCCCATATTTAAAAGAATAAAGCTGATGATAGAACCTGATGAACGAAACGTCGCATTGAAATTTGGTTCATATCAGATTCTAACGAGTATGAAACATTATTGAAACTCCCCTGACTTTTTCTTATATCATTCTAAATGGAGGCGGTAGAGTCAAAAAACGAAATTCGACTATTTTAGTTTTTGGTGAATATCTCAAAAACAAACATTGATATTTAAGATCTGAAAAAGGCTTATTAGTGCTTCCCAAAATTGGAAACTTTTATTCAATTTAACAGACCTTGTAGGTCTCTCCGTTTCCGAGATAGCAATAGTGGGATCAGCTAAAAAAAAAACGGCCTGTATATATATATATATATATATATATATATATATATATATATATATATATATATATATATATATATATATATATATATATATATATAAATGAAAGCTCATTTGCGCTGAAAATACGCATCGTATATAATAAAGACGATACATACGTTGGGAAATTCATTCGAAAAATTGATGGTTAATCAAATCAACCCTCCAAGGGAGCTAGTTTCATGAGATCTGATGACATGAAATTCCCATTCATCCTTCAAGGGAGAATGTTAAGACATTTGGCAGCAGCATCGCGCACGATTGATGTCACTGTGCATTTCGAAATAAAGAATCCGTAAAATCTAATAATGCCAATTTTTTCACAAACTGTTAATATATGGTAGACAAGAAGGCCCTGTATAGGGCTGGACATTCTGCACAGTTTTTCTATATAATGAACATGAATAAAAAGAGATGGTGGAATGAAATCCCAAAATCCGGGATTCCCGTCGTACTGATAACATATTAAAAGTTCTGCATCGCCGGTTACGTAAATTTTGAAGAGACTCTGTTTCCATCGATACTATTCAGAGAATGAACAAATGGGAAAGCTCAGAGATGAAATCCCTGAAAATACAGATTTATAACTGGATTTTGCAAAACCTACAGCCAGCAATTATTGGCTTAATTGAATAGGTTGCCGTATACAGAGACGTCAGGACGAAAGTAACGTATTTACAATCTCGTACAAAATAGAATATTTCATCAATGGATTTGAAGAGAAGAATACATTCACTGTTTCATACGAAACACTGCGTGAAACTGTTCAGCTTTATGAGCATTGTTGATAATTAAAGTAATGAAGCTTCTTCGGACACTGAAATGCCTGAAGAAGCACTGTTAGAAGCGAAACGTACATCAATACTTGATGAAATTAACTATGAATTTCTTTAATAGTAATTATTTTCATTTTGTTCATATTTCATCGGTAGATATAAAGAGAAAAAAGCATTTACTGTTTTAAATAAAAGAATTTCATAAGAGTAATTATTTATTATAACTATTTTAAATTTTAATTCGAGTTGAATAGATTATAAATTATGTTGAAAACTTTTATGTCATTAGTTAGTTTTGGATTGATTGGGCCGAAACATGATGTAGATTAATAAATATTAAATGGTTTGTAAAAAAAAATTACACATTTATTAAATAAACTACGCATGGTGCACTTTTCGGTAAAACTCCACCTTCTTCAGATTGCAAACTAAATGTATTTCTCCGTTATGTCGAATACAATAAATAAATAAATAGATGACAAATTGTGTAGAAAGGGTAAATAGGATTGTTACAAAAATGATTAGTGAAATAGGAAAACCCCATTCTAAACTGCTATTCAGGTAGTTAGGTAATTTCGAAAAGATTCAGATGGGGGCTCGCAGTATGAACAATTTGGCTATTCAATAGAAGACTTGAATGTTTTTATTTATTTATCTGTGATGATTCTAGACCAGTGGTCGCCAACCCGTCGATCGGGAGCTACCGGTAGCTCGTAAAGGCAATTCGGGTAGTTCGAAAAACATTTTTGAAATATAAATTAAAAGTGTGTTGATTACAACTGTGCATTATTTCATTTAAATTGGCTTAAGTCGGTCACGGTTAGGTAGCCCAATGTTTATCAGAAAACTATGGAAGTAGCTCAACACATTAAAATGGTTGGCGGTCACTGTTCTAGACTATCAAGTTTAATTTCCTTACATTGAGCATCTAATATTTTAAAGTCAAAATTGAATGTGTGATTTTCTTGAATTAATTTGCATAATGTGAATCCGACTTTTGATCAACAAAGCTACGTTTGTGTTCTTTAATTCTGGTCTGAAAGTTTTTGAAAGTTCTACCAATGTAGAACTTATCACAATCACCACAATTAATTTTATAAACTCCTGATTTATTATTTTTGATTTATTATTTTTTATATGATTTCCTAAGTTATTTTCGGTACGGGGTTGCTTACCGTGTCAATGTTGTGCTTAGATAAGAGTGATTTGAATTTTTTCACTCGAATTCCCGATGAAAGTGAGGCTGTTATATTTGATATTATTTCTGGTAAGGGGGTACACCTTACTTTATTTATCATATTATCTATTATTATGGGGTTATAAATATTACTTACTTCAATTTGTTCAATTATATTTTTCTCGGTGTTAAAATTACTGACTAGCAGTTTAAAACGAGTTTTTTTTCTTTATTTTTTTTTTAATCTCGAGGGACCTACAGTTTAACGCCGGTTCCGAACGGCCAAGTTTATAATGGGTTAGGGCTTGGTAACACAATGAAATATTGGGTGTTGAAACAATGACACTAACACAACCTAGTGTTTCAACACTTTGTGCCAGCACAATTGTGTCATGACACAGTCGTGAGTCATGGGTTGCCTAAAGTATAAAAACAAATCTGGCACTCTTAAAACTGAAACTCAATGCTTCACCATCAAATTTCTGTTGGCTCAGGTCAGAGCTGGGTATCAGAGTCGGCATAACTATGACACACAAAGCGAAACATTATAATAAATCAATTAATATAGAATTGCAGAATGTGAAATTTTTTTAGATAGAGATGCATAAATTATTCGTAATATCAAATAAAATAATCCGCAGAGCCAACAATCCTGAGGCTCGAGTAGCGCGGCCTATATTACGCACATGTTTACTATAAAAACTAATAGTTTTATGTAATATGGGTTGCCTATAGTCCATGATATAACACATTTCTAGTGCTAAACGTGCAGTCGCGTAATTTCTGAAACAGACCATACCTTTCCCGCACCTCGGTTTCATGAAGTGTCGAGTGCCATTGGATATCATTCTACTGTTTCAGCACATCTGACACATGTGAAAGTGTCAACACAAAAGTGTTATACAACACTGTGTTACACAGGACTAGAGTCGGCATAACTATGACACACAAAGCGAAGCTTATAATAAATCAATTAATGTAGAATTGTAGAATGTGTAAATTTTAAAGATAGAGATGCATAAATTCCAGTGGCGGCTCGTGGGGTTTTGGTTTGAGGAGGCTACAAGAGGTGTTAAAAAATACACCATAGGCGAAAATTTTTAGGATTTCAAGGTCAACCGCCTTATAATTTAAAGAAAATCAAAGTAAAACAAGCACCCTAAGCTATTATTTTTTTTACAAAATAGGTACCTACCTACCTACTTAACGAATTTGTTAACAGCTGGTGAGAGCAAATAAAAAGTTATTATATATTTTTGAAGATTAGCGGGAATCTGCGATCTTTAACGTTAGCAAAATGATCTATAATATCCTCATAAAATTTTCTGTCTTTCGCCAAAAGTTTTACCAATTCCTTTTCAATAGACAACAAACTAATATTTTTCAAATGATCCTGGCTCATTGAATTTCGTAAATAAGTTTTAATTCTCTTAAGAGTGGAAAACGAGCGCTCTACGGAAGCCGATGTCACCGGGATAGAAACAATTAGACATAAGAGTTTATAAACTTGGGGTAAATCTTGATTTAAATCATTATCAAAAAAGTATTTAATAGTCCTCACATGATTTTCATTTTGCCCCAAAATTTCATTGTCATTATAAAACAACACCACAGTTCACTTTTTATGGCCACCTTATCAAAAAAAGATAATTTTTGAAATAAATTTTCAAAAAGGTTATATGGAAAATTAGCCGAAAATCCGGTTAACAAATTTTTATTGAGTAAGTCGAAAAAATGCAGTTCTTTCAATCAGAGAAACTTATTTCTATTTGACCCCTAATAGTATCCAAAATTTCATAAGAATATTTTGCTTATAGTGAAGCTCCATATCTGCGTAACTGAATTTCTTTCATTTTTGTGCTAAATTGAGTCGTATCATCAGTAGTTTGAAATACAGAAAACAGTTTTTTTTAAATAAACTTTTGCACGAAATTCTGAAATTTTTCTTCCAAAGAAACTTGAGCCGATTTCTTGAGTAAATTACATCTGAGAACTTTGTGCTGTAGATTTGAAAAACTATTTCTGTTTGTTTCAAAAATTAATTTCAAGATGTTTAAAAAAATATATGAATTCTTATCTTGTAAGTAAAGATATTAATCCGCGTGCTGTATTTAAAAGTTACTTTATCGGTGAAAAATTCCTCACTTTCAACTAGGTATCGAATTAAAATCCTCAAATCCTAAGCGGCCCCAGAAGACATTTTCACTAGTAAAAAAGTAAACACTGCCAACAAAATAATTTATTTTTTTACCTGTGATCCGGTTTAGGCAAGGAAGTCTCTCATAATTCTTTGTATTAAACCGCGGTTTTGTTTTCTGTTACGCTGCACTAAATTCTTCAATTCAGGGGTAGGTCTCAATGTTTTTATCATAACTAAGTGCACTAAAGTTATGGGATAACAAATATTCCACTAAGTCACCATTGAAATTTTTGAAAATTACTTCAGTAATCAAACTCATTTTCAAAACAATACGCGAGCTGTTTTCGGCGGCCATAGACACTACGAATTACGATCACACTACGATTCAATCAACGAATTTACTCGATGTCCCGCGAAATTCTATAGTTGTGATTGGTCGACATTGTATAAGACTGGACTTTATCGGTGTTGCCATTTACATGTGTTTTGCATTTCTATTGCAATGAAGTAGGTATTCATTCGGAGTATTTGCACCCTTGTTTGCTTTTCTGTGGCAGCCATAATGAACGTTGAGAATATAGGTACCTTTCTAAGCCTTCCGCAGCGTTGCCACAAATCTTTAAATGAATGAAATGCAGTAAATGTAAATACCTTCTTAATTAATAAATTATATTATATAATGTAGGTTGAAAGGAAGGTAGGTGCATAAAATAATATGATTTTGATTAATATGAATATGCTGAATGCTGACTATTCAATATAATATATTTATATTAGTGATACACGGAATATTATTGAGGAGGCTTAGCCTCCTTAGCCTCCTTTGACTAGCCGCCCCTGATAAATTCATATATATTCGTAATATCAAATCGTAAATATCAAATAAAATAATCCGTAGCGCCAACAATCCTGAGGCTCGACTATCGCGGCTT
This sequence comes from Cynegetis impunctata, assembly GCA_030704885.1. Lineage (NCBI taxonomy): Eukaryota > Metazoa > Arthropoda > Insecta > Coleoptera > Coccinellidae > Cynegetis > Cynegetis impunctata. Next base: position 1,210,132 of record JARQZK010000010.1, on the reverse strand, counting down.
ATTTTGCGCACATGTTTACTATAAAAAATAATATTTTTATGTAATGTGGGTTGCCTATAGTTCATTATACAACACATCTCTAGTGCTAAATGTGCAGTCGGTAATTTCTGAAACAGACCATACGTTTCACGACTGGCGGCTAGACATAGGACCGCGATCCAATGTTGCCAAGTGCTTATAACGCGGCAAATTTAAAATAGATTTACATTTCTAATGTACGTACCAAATAGAAAAAAAATAAAGAATAGATATTTATTTATTGTGAATTTAAAATGACTTCATATTATTGGTAATGTATGTAACAAATTAACAGTTTTAAAAGGGAAAACAAATGAAGAATAAATATTTTTTAATTTATCGTGAATTTAAAATAGATTCATATAATAGGTTATGAATTAAGGTAAAAAAGTGAAAATTTTAAAATGAAAATAAATTAAGGATTTTTATTATTGTGAATTTAAAAACTTTAGCTCGAGTGTTTAAAATGAAAGATAAAATGTTAAATCAAAGACAAATTCGTTAAAAAACATATATTATGCTGTATATAATATTTACAAATAGCTATGGTCATTAGTAGACTCATTTGAAATTATTATTCGTCTTTCAAGTGTCTCTTCAATGAATGTCTGCTCTTCTTTATTTCGCTTTTTGTTGGTCGTATTATGGACATTCTTTCGTTTTTTCGTAGAATAAAAGGACTGTTTCTGAATTTTTTATTATATGGATCTTTCCTAACATCCTTGTCTTTAAGAATATAAGAACTGTCAATACATTTAATGGCTGAAATACTTTTGATCTTTTTTGATTTCTCTAAAATGAGAGAAAGCTGTTCTTCTGAAAAATCTTCACTCTTTATGTTTGAAACTGCTCCTATCAAATTTGATTCAATCTCACTAATAATTTTTTCTTTAGATGTTTCAGAGTCCAGTAAGCCAATACTTGAATCTGCAACTCGCATTCAAAGCAAAATACACCCATTGTGAAATAAATATTTATTCCTACTCTCAGCAAAACTACCTGATGTAAAATGTAAACATCAAAACCAAAATACAAAGTGGGCAGGGCATGCGCGTAGTATCAAAATGAATTGGCAACGTTGGATCGCAGTCCTACGTTTAGCCGCCAGTCGTTTCCCGCACGTCGGTTTCATGAAGTGTCAAATGTCATTGCATATCATTCTACTGTTTCAACACATCTGACACATGTGAAAGTGTCAACACAAAAGTGTTATACAACACTGTGTTACACAGGACTAGAATGGGTCTTCGTATTTTACTAATTATTTGTAATTACCCGTCTATTCAACCTTTCTACACAATTTGTCATATATTCATTTCTTGTATTCGACATAACGGAGAGCTATATTTAGATATCATTTAGCAACTGAAGAAGGTGAAGTTCCACCGAAACGTACGTATTTTATGGAATGAATGTATAAATTGTTATTATGAACCATTGTTTTAATATAAAACTTGTTTACTAGTAAAACCTATCATCGGGTGTTTGAATACCAAATATCAAATTCTGCCTATATAACTTATGATAACGTCAATTGACTAGTCGCTTAAAACTTAGTGAAACATCTTTCGAAAATATGAGTCAAATAAGTAAAACAGCTCGTTTTCACTAAAATTACTATATTTAATCGCCATATTATAGCTACATTATCGTTTTCTGTTCCAAACATATATGTAAAGTATATAAAGTAATTTTAGTGGAGTCAACCCAACTATTTTACTTATTTGATTTATATATATTGCAGTGACGGATTAAGCCAGCGCGGGGCCTGTAGCAAATTCGGCCAAGAGGCCCTTGGTTTGCTTTAGGTTCTCAAGTTTATGGAAGTAATCTCAAATTAGAGAATAAAACCGAAAATGTGTGTGCGTGACAACCCGGAGCGGCTATGTAGGAACACGTTTATCTGTGTGCGTGTAATGATACCAGCTTCTGAAATAAACTTACTATATTTTTTTATTACTTTTTTACAAATCAAACTGGATGGCTATTTTTTAACTTAGGTAATAAAATAGTTCGTATATTATTTTAAATATTCATTAGGTTCAATTAAAGCTACATACGCACAATCAAATTCAAATTTATATTCATGTAAGTAAATGACATCCATGTTACTTGTGAAAGAGCTATTTGCGCCAATGTTCCTACGGTCAGTTAGCTGATTGGGGTTGAGCCATGAGAACTGCCAAGAAATTTGGGCCACTCTTTTTCATTCGTCAGGGATTCACAAGTGTTGGTGGAATATAAAATTATGCAACTAAAATACATTACTAGACTAATATCTAAAGAGCTTATTACAGTTTTTTACGTTGTGCCAAATATAATTGTACATCAAATTCTAATAGTTTGATAGTCAATAGAATCCTATTTTATTTGTTCGGGTATTACGACTAGCTGGATAGATGACAATATCAGGGAATTCCCCTGTCAATTTTGCAGTGCTACAAACTTGCGTGAAGTGCAGTGCAAGTAGTACAAACATATAACTTGTGCGGCCAGCGCTAAATTTTCAGAAATGTGGTACAACTCAAAATTATTGTTGTAAATTTTGACACCAACGTTTCTCGTGGTAGGTATTATACAACCTATACCTACGATTTAACGTGACAAAATCGAGTTTTAGATTTTTAGGTGTGAGTGAAGCATAGCCTAAGCGCTCCGCGTTTAGGGCATGCAAGATATTTTACTTTTATCTAAACTTATTTTTTTTAATGTTAGACAGGCGTTGGAGCGCGAGGCCCCCAATTCGCGGGGCCCGTAGCATTTGCTACTCTTGCTACGTGGCTAATCCGGCACTGATATATTGATATAACTTATTTATTGAAGTTTTTCATTCGTAATAGATCACAACTAGAAAAACGTCAAAACCTAGCATAAATTTATCATCACCAATTTTTTGAATCATTACCTAACTCATATGTTTTATTTTCACTCGTATAAAGAAATTATTTCATTGCAAAACGATTTTCAACATATTTTTGAAATTGTTGGTTAAACTCGAGAATTAAGCAACTAAGAGTAGAAACTCAAATAGCTCATATCTGGTAAAAAAATAACTAACTCATTGAACCTTTGATATCATGAGATTAATTTCATTACAATAAAATAAAAACCATGTGAATCTAGAAAGTAGATTCAATTTATAATAAAATGAGTCGTATAAATTTGAATGAAATTTAAAACTTGAAGTGTCACCGTATACAATTTTTTAGTTTGACTGAGTTAAATTTTTCCAAAATTGAAAATTTGTACCGTCACCCAAATCTGTAGTAGGTACGCAATTAGGTTGTTGTTAATAATCAAGTAAACAGTCCGAATAGCATGAGTATCGATAATTGTGTTGGAGCAGACAACATTTGTTTTGTTGTTTGGTCACACAAACGGCCTCTGCAGAGTCGATATCAAATTTCGTGTAGCTGAATGTGCAAATTTCATCAACATGAGTACTCCTGCTAATTTATTTCCAGTTGCAGCAAATTATAGTCTTGAAATGAGTTTGAATTGAGAACAAAGTGACAAGGAAAATTCTTGAATAATTTGAAAAATTATCAATCAGTTTTCAGAGGGAGCTGGTTAAATGCGATGAGAATTCTACATTTACGATCCAACAGTGAATTATAGAAATCTTTAAGTCAACCCGACTCAAAATATGCATACAGCTGTTTCGATCTTATTAGATCTCATCAGTGCAGCTTATTCATCTCGGAGTGAATTAACAAATTTCTCATTATTCCCCAATACAAATCGTGACCGAGCTACTATCTGGATAACAACCCAGAGCGCCCTCCACCAAGGATATTGGAAACCAAACATTCACTGCTAGGATCGAAAATGCAGAATCCTGTCGGAAAAATTCATAACTTCCTGACATGAAATGCCTACAATGCAACTGTGGCGTATGTGTAAGCTGGACTGATGAGATCTAATAAGATCGAAACTGCTGTATGCAGATTTTGAGTCGGGGTAACTGTACGATTCCTATAATTTACACTTGGATTGTGAATGTAGAATTCTCGTCGGGGAATACATATAAAATTAATAATCATAGTAAAAAATCAATTATACATATCAAATAAACTTCGTAAATAAACTTAGGTACATATAAGAAATATTCAACCTCCGTATATTTGTGTCAACAAATATAGAACCGATTTTAATAAACTCGAACCGTTGGACAGGCCGCTAGCTTTATAGCCAAATCACTGAGCTCTTTTAAGTTTCGTTTTCGTTTTCCCACATTATACCATTTTCCACATTTCAGTTCAGAAAATCGATTTGAAAATATTTTTAGAATCGCATAAAAACTTTTCATATAGTTTTTGTTAGCAGATTTTCATCATATGTTCAAATGTATATGCGTATAAGCTTATGTATTTTGGCGTTGTTTACACGATAAAGAGCGCAATTTTGAAGCGATAGGATTGGAAGTTTGTAAATAGATAGTTTAATATGATATCTTGGATGGAATTGTCTTTGGTTTGAATTGGTTGACCCCCCTGGGGGAGGGAAATAAATCTTGTTTACACGATTAAGGTCGCAATTCTTGAGCAATAGGGTTGAAAGTTTGTAAAAAGGTAGTTTTGTATGATATCTTGGATTGGATTAGTTTTGTTTTGAATTGGTTGAAGGTTGATCCCCCTGGGGGGAGAGAATACATCTTGTTTACACGATAAACGGCGCAATTTTGAAGCAATATGGTTGGAAGTTTGTATCTAGGAAGTTTCGTATGATATCTTGAGTGGGATTGGTTTTGGTTCGAATTGGTTAGGGGTTGACCCCCCAGGGGAGAAAATAAATTTTGTTTATACGATAAATGTGGCAATTTTGCAGTAATAGAGATGAAAGTCTGTAGGTAGGTATTTTTGAAAGATATCTTGGATGAGATTGGTTTTGGTTCAAATTGGGAAGAAATAAGTCATGTTTACATGATAAAGGGCGTAATTTTGCAGGAATAGGATTGAAAGTTTGTGAATATGTAGTTTCGTATGATATGATGGGATTGATTTTGGTATGTATTGTTAGGGGGTTGACCCCCCAGGAGAGGAAATAAATATTGTTTACACGATAGAAAGCGAAATTTTGGGACCATAGGGTTGAAACTTTGTATGTAGGTAGTTTCGTATATCTTGGATATTTATTTCAATTTGAATTGGTTGAGGGATTGACCCCTATAGTAGGAAATAAATATTGTTTACACGAAAGAGGGTGCAATTTTTATTTTTTGGATTCGGAACAAAAATCATAATTGAATGAATATACTTTTTTAAACTGGATACGTTTTGAAAACCTGCTTTTTCTTATATTTTATTTATTTATTTTTTATTATTCTTCATTTAACAAGACTGAGCCAAGGCAACCCTAGGTAAAGCTAGGAAAATATTATGTAAAAAATAATATAATAAGAGTGATTCTAATTACTTCAATCATTTAATAGATAAGTATCTTGTTTCATAAGTATTTTCATGCCGTACCTACCCTTGGTGCCACAGCACGGGTATCCCACCAGATCTTCGGGATGAATTTATGTAATGAAAAAATCGACTTAAATAATTCTCCCTGTGAATGTATTCAATATCTAAAGTAATTTGTAAGAATGCTCTCGAAGGATTACCTAGACTCCTCAATTTCTTGGTGTAATCGTTTTTTTTAGTTCTTAGTTAACTGTGATACCTAGATTTTAATTGTTGTTGCCTGTGTTGTATTTCTTAACAAAAACAGGCCATTTAAGGTTTAACCCATTTTAACCCAAGACATTATTTCGAGCGGAATCAATTTTCTTTGTTGTTTTGGCAAAATATACGTTGTTTGGAACTTAAAAGTAAATGTAACCTATGTTCGAAAATTCATGGGTTAGCTGCGAGAGCCATGTACTCAGATGAGTACAATGGGAGAATACGTTGTAAAAACAATAAAAAAAATTTAATTTAACTACAAACTTTATTAGAACCAAACTCATATTTTTCAAAAGTGAACGACAGAAAATTATGAAAGAATTAATTGAAACAAGTTATACTATTACAAAAATAAAAAATGGTAAATGGCAAAACAATCTCTTTCAACACATAAAGCCACTTTGCATTTTGAACAACTCCATCTGACTCGTTTATGACAAAGAGTACATTTCACTTGTTTTTCTAATTTAAGTGGAAAATGGACACATGTTCATGTTTTCTCACACTTACTGGTAGTTGATTAGCTTTTATATTTTGATTTTTCGTGACAAGCCAAATAATAACGAACAATTATTCTCTCAAAATCAACAAGACCCTTCACAATTTGAAATATTTTCCATGCGTTGATAAGAGTCATGTTTATCACATTTGTGAACATCATCCACCACCATTTTTACCACGAATAGAGATCCTATAACTGCTCATAGCTTAATAATTAGACGTAGAACTGACAATGGAAAGTTTAACTCAGCATCACTGTCTTCGCTTTCACAGTCACTTATATGCCAAAGTTTCATTTTGCCAGCGACTTTTTGAAGCATTGACAACTCATCTTGAATATCATTTTCATCAAAATCTTCCTCATCCGTCTGTAAATCAAAATCGGGAGGAATAATCGAAAATCGGGAGGAATAATCGTAATGTCGACTTCATTTCTGGTCTTTATCGAAGCAACTTCTTGTTGATATTTCTTCCCACCATAAAGAATTCTGATTGGAATTTCGGGAAATTACACAGTATTTATGAAAACTAGAAAAGAAACGCACTGACTTCTATGGAATAATAGGTAATATTGAAATATAAAAGTAACGCATCGGCCCATTATACTCAAATGAGTACAGTAAGAAGTTTCTACTCACCATATTTTTCAAAAAGAATTATGTATTCAAACAACACTAAAAATAGCTCAATCACACTTATAACATGCTGAAAACAAAAGATTCGTGAAGTCGTAATGCAAAAAATATTATTTTCCGTCGATTATTTACTACCATCTAAGGAATGAACAACATAACCAACCTAACGGCTGAAAAAATCGCGAGAAAAAATTACAGGATCTGAATTCTTCTGTAATATATAGGTGCTGGCTATGGAAAAATATTGAAACAATCAAAATTTGATAGTACAGTTGATCCAACTGTTACTTGATTGAGTAAAAAAAATATTTTGTTGGCTGTACTCTAATGAGTACAATGGGATATAATGGGTTAAAACTGATTTTGACGTATCGTCATGAAATTCTAAGAATAAAATAGATTTTTATATCATAACTTTCATACCAAACTAGATATTTTTATGACAATTAGTATACGTCTTTGGACCCCTTGTGTTTATTTTCTGATGTTAAAAGATTTTTTCTAATTTCTGCCAGTGGCTCAACTTCAATTAAAAAATATCAATAAGTGTTCCTTTCAGTAACGAATAAAAAATTCATAAAAATTGTTCATATTTTTTTTAAGTGAAAAAGGAGCGTTGTACAAAAAAAAGTCAGAAGATCAAATTTGCTTGAAATAGAACAGGGATTACAAAAGTTAATATCATTTTAAGAAAAATCAGTGGCGTGCCAGTTCTTCATGAAAATTATTCAGTCCAAACTTCGTAGGGACGCCACTGGCAAGAATTAGAAAAAATCATAAAATGACCCTCGGTGGTCTGAAGAAGTTTTCCAATTTTCATAGAAATATCTAGCGTGGTATGAAAGTTATGATAAGAAAACAATTTTCTTCTTAGAATTTCAACACCACATATTATTTAGGAATATATATATATATATATATATATGAAACAAGCAGAATTATCGGTCTGGCCCGCATATGTCGAAGCAGCCGATGACACGTGTTTCGGACTCTTTGGTCCTCATCAGAACGGCGCAGCCAAGTATGCGCTGGAAAACCTGGAATTGAAACAGCAACAACAAGCAGAATCTCCTGCTTTGGAAGACAATCACACATTTGTGGTACATTGTTCGAACTCTCCGGTTTGGGAGATTTGGTCCCAAGCAGGGGATTCTGCTTGTTGTTGCTGTTTCAACTACAGGTTTTCCATCGCATACTTAGCTGCGCCGTTCTGATGAGGACCAAAGAGTCCGAAACACGTGTCAACGGCTGCTTCGACATATGCGGGCTAGACCGATAATTCTGCTTGTTTCATATACTATTTCCCCGCGATAAATTTCCTCTTTGTATATATATATATATATATATATATATATATATATATATATATATATATATATATATATATATATATATATATATATATATATATATATATATATATATATATATATATATATATATATATATATATATATATATTTACTATTTTTATTATATAGACATTCTCATGGAGTATTGAGGTGAACCTTCACTTATCTCAAGAGCTCATTATGTTAGAGGGATCAAGTTAGGAGCGCCATTATGGGTCCTTTCGATGATCTCCTATGAATTTCCTGACTCTCCTTGATGTCCGAAGTACTACTGTTTTTTGTAGCTGAATGTAGAGGTTTTTGTTATTATTATTCTTAGTATAACTCATGAAGAACGGCAATATTCACATTTTTATTCAGGGTCAGTGTTTATATCTATAATCTCATTTATGAATTCATTTGGGAACTTCACCTCTCTAATTTCAATGAATGTCTCCCAGGAGTCGGGTACGCCATCTGTCTAATGGATGTGTACATGGGCATGTATTACAACACGATAATTGGTTGGGCTGTCTACTACTTGATTGCCTCCTTCCAGTCCGAGTTACCGTGGGTTTCCTGCCATAATTCATGGAATACCCCTGACTGTCGACCTGTTACCAGCCTCTTTCCCAACGTAACATCATCAAGTCCCGCCAGGGAATTTTTTGAGTAAGTATAACACAAAAAGCAAATCTCATTCCGCCCGAATTTGCTGAAATATTCACAACTAAATTCAAGGTTTGTTGTCACTGTATCAGATTGCGATTAATACGAGATATTAAATAATTTATTTGTCAAGTTTTCAATTCATATAATAAATTTGACTCTGAAGAGCTTTCACTCATCGACAAGTTCAATGAGATATCTGTTTCCTGATATATATTCCAAGCTAGGTATAAATTTCGACGTTTTATACACAGTTTTTTAACATCCCATGAATGAAACAATATATCTGAACAACATAGTCTATGTAAGTTAGTCAACTTCCTACTTCATCAATGAGGAAAGAGTTACCACAGTGTCAGGTTCAATAGTATCTTTCACCAGTTATCTTTCATTTTATCCCATGAATGAAACAATATATCTGAAGAAGACAGTTTATGTAAGTTAGTCAACTTCCTACTTCATCAATAAGGAAAGAGTTACCACAGTGTCAGGTCCAATAGTATCTTTCACCAGGTACCTTTCATTTTATCCCATGAATGAAACAATATATCTGAAGAAGATAGTTTATGTAAGTTAGTCAACTTCCTACTTCATCAATAAGGAAAGAGTTGCCACAGTGTCAGGTCCAATAGTATCTTTCACCAGGTATCTTTCATTTTATCCTATGAATGAAACAATATATCTGAAGAAGATAGTTTATGTAAGTTAGTCAACTTCCTACTTCATCAATGAGGAAAGAGTTACCACAGTGTCAGGTCCAATAGTATCTTTCACCAGGTATCTTTCATTTTATCCTATGAATGAAACAATATATCTGAAGAAGATAGTTTATGTAAGTTAGTCAACTTCCTACTTCATCAATAAGGAAAGAGTTACCACAGTGTCAGGTCCAATAGTATCTTTCACCAGGTACCTTTCATTTTATCCCATGAATGAAACAATATATCTGAAGAAGACAGTTTATGTAAGTTAGTCAACTTCCTACTTCATCAATAAGGAAAGAGTTGCCACAGTGTCAGGTCCAATAGTATCTTTCACCAGGTACCTTTCATTTTATCCCATGAATGAAACAATATATCTGAAGAACATAGTCTATGTAAGTTAATCAACTTCCTACTTCATCAATGAGGAAAGAGTTACCACAGTGTCAGGTCCAATAGTATCTTTCACCAGGTACCTTTCATTTTATCCCATGAATGAAACAATATATCTGAAGAAGATAGTTTATGTAAGTTAGTCAACTTCCTACTTCATCAATAAGGAAAGAGTTACCACAGTGTCAGGTCCAATAGTATCTTTCACCAGGTACCTTTCATTTTATCCCATGAATGAAACAATATATCTGAAGAAGACAGTTTATGTAAGTTAGTCAACTTCCTACTTCATCAATAAGAAAAGAGTTGCCACAGTGTCAGGTCCAATAGTATCTTTCACCAGGTATCTTTCATTTTATCCCATGAATGAAACAATATATCTGAAGAACATAGTCTATGTAAGTTAATCAACTTCCTACTTCATCAATGAGGAAAGAGTTACCACAGTGTCAGGTCCAATAGTATCTTTCACCAGGTATCTTTCATTTTATCCCATGAATGAAACAATATATCTGAAGAAGATAGTTTATGTAAGTTAGTCAACTTCCTACTTCATCAATAAGGAAAGAGTTACCACAGTGTCAGGTCCAATAGTATCTTTCACCAGGTATCTTTCATTTTATCCCATGAATGAAACAATATATCTGAAGAAGACAGTTTATGTAAGTTAGTCAACTTCCTACTTCATCAATAAGAAAAGAGTTGCCACAGTGTCAGGTCCAATAGTATCTTTCACCAGGTATCTTTCATTTTATCCCATGAATGAAACAATATATGTGAAGAACATAGTCTATGTAAGTTAATCAACTTCCTACTTCATCAATGAGGAAAGAGTTGCCACAGTGTCAGTCCAATAGTATCTTTCACCAGGTACCCTTTCATTTTATCCCATGAATGAAACAATATATCTGAAGAAGATAGTTTATGTAAGTTAGTCAAACTTCCTACTTTCATCAATAAGGAAAGAGTTACCACAGTGTCAGGTCCAATAGTATCTTTCACCAGGTATCTTTCATTTTATCCCATGAATGAAACAATATATCTGAAGAAGATAGTTTATGTAAGTTAGTCAACTTCCTACTTCATCATAGGAAAGAGTTGCGCACAGTGTCAGGTCCAATAGTATCTTTCACCAGGTATCTTTCATTTTATCCTATGAAATGAAAACAATATATCTGAAGAAGATAGTTTATGTAAGTTAGTCAACTTCCACTTCATCAATAAGGAAAGAGTTGCCACAGTGTCAGGTCCAATAGTATCTTTCACCAGGTACCTTTCATTTTATCCCATGAATTGAAACAATATATCGAAAGAAATAGTTTATGTAAGTTAGTCAAACTTCCTACTTCATCAATAAGGAAAGAGTTGCCACAGTGTCAGCTCCAATAGTATCTTTCACCAGTATCTTCATTTTATCCTATGAATGAAACAATATATCTGAAGAAGATAGTTTATGTAAGTTAATCAACTTCCTACTTCAATCAATAAGGAAAGAAGTTACCACAGTGTCAGGTCCAATTAGTAATCTTTCACCAGGTATCTTTCATTTTATCCCATGAATGGAAACAATATATCTGAAGGAAGACAGTTTTATGTAAGTTTAGTCAACTTCCTAACTTCATCAATAAGGAAAGAGTTGCCACAGGTGTCAGGTCCAATAGTATCTTTTCACCAAGGTACCTTTTCATTTTATCCCATGAATGAAACAATATATCTGAAACATAGTCTATGTAAGTTAAATCAACTTCCTACTCATCAATGAGGAAAGAGTTACCACAGTGTCAGGTCCCAAAAGTATCTTTCACCAGGTGATCTTTCATTTTATCCTATGAATGAAACAATATATCTGAAAGAAGAATAGTTTATGTAAGTTAGTCAACTTCCTACTTCATCAATAAGGTAAAGAGTTGCCACAGTGTCAGGTCCAATAGTATCTTTCACCAGGTACCTTTCATTTTAATCCCTATGAATTGAAACAATAATATCTGAAGAAGAATAGTTTTATGTAAGTAGTCAACTTCCTACTTCAATCAAATAAGGAAAGAGTTGCCACAGTGTCAGGTCCAATAGTATCTTTTCACCAAGGTATCTTTCATTTTTATCCTATGAATGAAACAATATATCTGAAGAAGATAGTTTATGTAAGTTAGTCAACTTCCTACTTCATCAATAAGGAAAGAGTTGCCACAGTGTCAGGTCCAATAGTATCTTTCACCAGGTACCTTTCATTTTATCCCATGAATGAAACAATATATCTGAAGAAGATAGTTTATGTAAGTTAGTCAACTTCCTACTTCATCAATAAGGAAAGAGTTGCCACAGTGTCAGGTCCAATAGTATCTTTCACCAGGTATCTTTCATTTTATCCTATGAATGAAACAATATATCTGAAGAAGATAGTTTATGTAAGTTAGTCAACTTCCTACTTCATCAATAAGGAAAGAGTTGCCACAGTGTCAGGTCCAATAGTATCTTTCACCAGGTATCTTTCATTTTATCCTATGAATGAAACAATATATCTGAAGAAGATAGTTTATGTAAGTTAGTCAACTTCCTACTTCATCAATAAGGAAAGAGTTGCCACAGTGTCAGGTCCAATAGTATCTTTCACCAGGTATCTTTCATTTTATCCTATGAATGAAACAATATATCTGAAGAAGATAGTTTATGTAAGTTAGTCAACTTCCTACTTCATCAATAAGGAAAGAGTTGCCACAGTGTCAGGTCCAATAGTATCTTTCACCAGGTACCTTTCATTTTATCCCATGAATGAAACAATATATCTGAAGAAGATAGTTTATGTAAGTTAGTCAACTTCCTACTTCATCAATAAGGAAAGAGTTGCCACAGTGTCAGGTCCAATAGTATCTTTCACCAGGTATCTTTCATTTTATCCTATGAATGAAACAATATATCTGAAGAAGATAGTATATGTAAGTTAGTCAACTTCCTACTTCATCAATAAGGAAAGAGTTGCCACAGTGTCAGGTCCAATAGTATCTTTCACCAGGTATCTTTCATTTTATCCTATGAATGAAACAATATATCTGAAGAAGATAGTTTATGTAAGTTAGTCAACTTCCTACTTCATCAATAAGGAAAGAGTTGCCACAGTGTCAGGTCCAATAGTATCTTTCACCAGGTATCTTTCATTTTATCCCATGAATGAAACAATATATCTGAAGAAGATAGTTTATGTAAGTTAGTCAACTTCCTACTTCATCAATAAGGAAAGAGTTGCCACAGTGTCAGGTCCAATAGTATCTTTCACCAGGTACCTTTCATTTTATCCCATGAATGAAACAATATATCTGAAGAAGATAGTTTATATAAGTTAGTCAACTTCCTACTTCATCAATAAGGAAAGAGTTACCACACTGTCAGGTCCAATAGCATCTTTCACCAGGTATCTTTCATTTTAGACTCTCCCCGCATCTATTCAAATTTTAGCATACTTGAATTTCTAAACTGAACAACTTTTTTGAAGTATTTCTAGGTACAATATAAGAAAAAACTTTAATTGTGTACGTTACTCTTATTGTGATAATATGTAAAAATTACAATATATGATGTCTATTGACATATTAATTTTTTTTCGCAGGAGAGAAGTGCTTGAACAATACAAGGCCGACAGCCTGAACAGAATGGGGCCTATCAAACCAGCTTTAGCTTTGTGTGTTTTTTCTGTTTTTGTTCTCGTCTATTTTTCCTTATGGAAAGGAGTTCGAAGTACGGGTAAAGTAAGTAGAGAAAACTTATATGTATATGTGAGTAAAGGTGTAACAGTTATCGAATTTAAGGCCAAAGAGTTGAGTTAAAAATATTCTCCTAATTTATAGGTATCATACTGATGCTATAATAATTATAATTATGTAAACGTGTGAAATTAGAATCATTTAAGTCATTGATTGTCAGGTAGTCGCTCAAGGCATTCAATTTCTAGGAATAATATAAAAAGAGGCAATAGAGATGAGTTAGAAATGTTTTCCTAGGTTATAGGTATCACACTGATTGTAAAACAATTATAATTACGGAGACATGTGATATAAGAATCAGTTAAGTCATTGATTTTCGGGTGATCGCTTATAATTTATAGGTTTAATTGTATTTCACATTATGATGAACTTCCTGACGAAGCAAGAAGAATTCATTCAAATTTTGACGAGTAAAAATGAACCAATGATAGGCAAATCGTATGACCTAATGAAACATCACAACTAAATACCTGAAAAAAAATTCAGAAAAATGTATACTATTGAATACAAATTTCAGAAATGGAAGGCTTTTTTTATCAGTTGTAATACAAGATACGAGCAGTTTGATGCTCTTTATAGAGCATCACTGGAGTCAGCTCTAGATTGTCTTGAAAAAAGAGTCAATGAAAAGCCAAAAGAGCAGTGAAACGTTGCTTAAGAAATTTATGGTGGAAGAATGTTACTTGCAAAATTGCTGTCATTTTTATTCCTGAGAATTGAAGAGATTTATGAAGAGATATAAACAAAGATGACATGTTCTTTCTGGGAAACTTAATGATTCATACAGTGAGTTTCAAAAAGTTTGCATCATATGGCAAACTTTTCTTATTATCCATTTGTCAGAAAATTTTATTCTTGATGAAAATTGGAGCCTTACATTTATGAAAGGAAGAACAAAAAATAGAAATTTGGATAAGTAAACCACTCTTATTTTCGACATTATCAAAAAAGTTCATTCAGAAAAGTTGTTTGAATTTGAAAACAGAATAAAGATTTGAAATCACAGCCACCGAGGCAACAAAACAAAAAAAACCATTTTTTAAGGTTTCAGCCTCAAGTGTACTAGGATGTCATATGCACTTTAGTCGCCTACCTCATATTACTATATTACAAAATTGATTTGATATATTATTTCTTGACATTCATCATACTGATAGTTACTATGGACATACATACAAAGTGAAATATCAAATTTTCAACAAATATATTAGTTCGAATAATAAATTGGACTAAATTTCACATTGGAATATTACTATAGTAATGAAAGGGAGGCCTTCAAGTTGTATATGAGATATTATTCTCTTTATGGGGCTTGAAGAATAATAAAAGTCATTTTTTTATTTTATTGCGTAGGTGGCTGTGATTTCAAATTTGAATATTTTTTCAAATCTTAACAAACTTTTTCAATAATGTAGAAAATGAGAATAGCTTACACTTCATACAAATTTCTATTTTTGGTTCTATCCTATACACCGTTCAGAAATTTCGACTTTTGACATCTCAAATCCAAGTTTTTCGCAATGCACCAAGTTTGATCAAGAACAAAATTTTGTGACAAATGGATAATCAAATTTTTTTACATATGGTGAAAACTTTTTGGAACTCAATGTATAAGCCAACTTAGTATGAATGTTCCAAAAAAATAACCGACGTAAAATGACAAATAATTTTGGTTCCATTTTATGATAATAAGAAATCATACCTCTGGACCTTTCCTCTCTTTTAAATCATTGACTAGTTCAAAACTTGGAAATCATTGATTTTCTAATATGATATAACAGGTTTTTTAGTAGTATCATAAGAAACTATATTTTACGACATGAACCACATGTTTCTAATGACATAATAATAATAATAATAATAATAATATATATTTATCCTGAAGGACATTACATTAATGTATAGGACACGTCAAAACAATTAACATAGAATTAACTAATTTCTGTAGAAAAATATTCTTCCAGAGTATAGAAACATTTATTCAATAATATTGTGGTAACTTCCTTCTTGAATCTTGATCGACTTAAGGACTTGATCCAGTTGGGTAGGTGATTGAAAAATTTGATCCCTACATATGTTGGACACATTTCAAATTTAGAGGTCCTATGAGCCGGAATGCAGATGGTGCAATTATGCCGCGTGTTATAATTGTGAAAACTGGAAGTCGTATCTAACTTTGACAATTTTCCGTGAATAAACAGTAGACAATTTAAGATGTAAATACAAGGCAATGATAAAATTTTATGTTGGATAAATATCGGTCTGCATGATTCTTGGGGCTTCAAGTTGAAAATGAAGACGTATACATCTTTTCTGTGATAAAAAATTCTTGCACTTGCTGCCGAATTACCCCATAGAACCAGGTTATAGTTCAAGTGAGCGAACACCAGGGCGTAATAAATAGTGAGCATGCCCTCCAGAGGCAGTGATTGCTTGAGGCGACTAAGAGCGAAGAAAGACCCATTCAATTTTCTGCTGAGATGTTCGACCATGACAGTGCCATCGTAAATTTCTGTCGACGTGTACACCCAGAAACTTGACGCTGCCAGTAGATTTAAGTTGGCTGCCATTGAAATCGACAACAAAAGGTACATCAGGAAATAGATTCCCGCAATTGGAAATTGATTATCTCCGTCTTGCTCAGATTCAACATAAGTGAGTTACCAGAACACCAGTCGGAAAGATCCTGAATAAGTATGTCGCATTTGGTCCACAACTCATTCATGGTCGTCGCTGATACTCCCATTGATGTGTCGTCAGCGAAAAGATTAATCGAGTCGGCACTAATATGATCAGGAAGATCGCTAATGAATAGAAGAAAAATCAACGGTCCCAAAAATGAATCTTGAGGTACTCCCATAGATAGGAGATAATTTCTAGGTCTATAAATTTTATTCTCAACAAATAAATAGCGGTAGGACAGAAAACTGGAGATCCACTCCAGAAAAACGCCCCTAAATCCCACACTTACATTTTATTGGAAATGAAAGAAAACTGCAAGCAGTCGAACACTCGAGACTGATAAAAAAAAAGTACTGCAACATACAAACCATTATCTAAGCTGGCATAAATAAATTCTAGGAATTGACAAGCGGCCGTTTGTGTAGATTTGCCACTGCGAAATCCGTGCTGGCAGCTAGATATTATGGAGAACTTATTGAGAAATTTTACCATTCTACTATAAACTATTTTCTCGAATACTTTGGACAGAATGCTAAGAAGAGAAATGGGGCGATAATTAGCCATGTCAGTTGAATCGTTCTTCTTGTACACAGGAATTACTTTAGCAGTTTTTAATATCAGAGGAAATTTCCCTGATGTTACAGATAAGTTAAATAAATAGGCTACTTACTTAAGTTAATTCCTCATTATCTGGAAATTTTAAACTATGAAGATAGGAAAAATTAATTTAGTTCCATCTTAAAATAATAAAATCCCGGACACCCCACTGTGGAACAGTCGGAACAAAAAAAATATCTCGATTCGCGAATGGTAGTAGCGCATTAACTTTTTGTCAAACTTTAGCAAAATTGAATTCATTCACATGATAAAGTTCATATTCCTAATCATTTCATTTTAAGTGGAATGAAACATTGAAAAATGGTTTTTACATGAAATGCAGTATTATCCCTATACGTCAAAACCCCATAAATGTATTAAAAAAATTTGTATTATGCAAAAAACCTGAAAACCCCTATAACTTTTTCATTAATTGCGAGCGAAAATTTTTGAAAATAGATTTATTATGAAATCATATGTGTTTTATTGATTTCCGTTAGAATTTTCAAAATCGGACTAAGATATTTTTTTGTAGTGAGATCAAAACCTCTCAGCTTATTTTCTATGTAATAAGTCATACCTTTAGACCTTCCCACTCTTTTATGTCGTTTCCTAGTTCATAATCTGAAAATTATCCATTTTCTAATTCAAAAACAGATTTTTTCGAAGAAGTATAAAAACTATATATTTGTTTATTTAGTTTTGCATAACATATAACTTTCATTTTTCCAGGCAGTTTGGATAACAGCACTAGCTCCTTACGTAGTATTAATAATACTTCTTATACGAGGAGTGTCTCTTCCCGGTGCCGCAAATGGCATTCGTTATTATCTAACACCAGAATGGCACAAGTTGTACAACACCAAAGTTTGGATCGATGCGGCAGCTCAAATATTTTTTTCTCTTGGCCCTGGATTCGGAACTTTGTTGGCTCTCTCCAGCTACAACAAATTCAATAACAACTGTTACAGGGATGCCTTACTGACTAGTACTATCAATTGTTTAACCAGCTTTCTAGCAGGGTTTGTAATATTTTCAGTACTAGGTTACATGGCGCATGTGCAGCATAAAAATATAGAACAAGTTGGACTTGAAGGTGAGCAATGAAAATTATTTAAAACGACTTTCAATAAGGACAGTGATTTGATAATTGAAAATTATCTAATAACTCTCTAACAGAGCTAGCTATATGTATGCCAACACAGAGAGTTTCTCAGTTTCTCACACTTTGAGGTGAATAATAGGAACATGGTAATTGACTCCTACCGAAGAACAAAAGAGAACTGTTTCGTTCCTATTGGATCTCATCAGTGCAGCACACTTGGGATGGAGTGAATCGCCAAATCTCCAATTGGTCGCTAATTATATTCAATGACAGTTACATTGTGGTCTATGTAGATCGCAGTGCCAGCACCTTCAGGAAATATTAGCACCTCTAGGACTGAAAATATAGAACTTTCGTTCTATATTGTTGGCCGAATCCATATCAATAAAAAAATCTGTACTACTTTAATATATGCCGAAATACACTGATATTCATAGAATTAATAAAAAATTATCATAATTGGAGAAACAAAGTATTGCTTTCTACTGAATAATCAACATATGAGTCATGGGCCACCCCTATAACTTTTTTAAGGATTCTTCGGTTTTATTGAAATTTGCTCGTTTGGTGGACGGAACACTAAGGAAAAGCTCGTTGTAGAACGGAACAGACAGGTTACTGTTGTGGTGCCGTTGTTCGAATATCCTAACATTCTCCCTTCGGCGATTAATGGGAATTCCATGTCGTCTGATCTCAAGAAACTAGCTCCGTTGGAGAGTTGATTTGTTTAATTTTCATCATACACGCCGCGTTTGCTTAGCGCCAATAAATTTCTATTTACATATTCATCAGTGGCGGCTCGTGAGGTTTTGGTTTGAGGAGGCTACATGAGGTGTTAAAAAATACACCATAGGCGAAAATTTTTAGGATTTCAAGGTCAACCGCCTTATAATTTAAAGAAAATCAAAGTAAAACAAGCACCCTAAGCTATTAATTTGTTTTCACTTTCGAGTGTCTACCTTGAGACCTACAACTCCTACTTACAATATTCACAAAAACTCTTCTCAGCCAATTAGTCAATTCATCTATTCATCAAATTTTTTCTTTCACAAAATAGGTACCTACCTACCTACTTAACGATTTTGTTAACAGCTGGTGAGAGCAAATGAAAAGTTATTATATATTTTTGAAGATTAGCGGGATTCTGCGATCTTTAACGTTAGCAAAATGATCTATAATATCCTCATAAAATTTTTTGTCTTTCGCCAAAAGTTTTACCAATTCCTTTTCAATAGACAACAAATTAATATTTTTCAAACGATCCTGGCTCATTGAATTTCGTGAATAAGTTTTAATTCTCTTAAGAGTGAAAACGAGCGCTCTACGGAAGCCGATGTCACCGGGATAGAAACAATTAGACATAAGAGTTTATAAACTTGGGGTAAATCTTAATCCAAATCATTATCAAAAAGGTATTTAATAGTCCTCACATGATTTTCATTTTGGCCCAAAATTTAATTGTCATTATAAACAACACACAGTTCACTTTTTATGGCCACCTTATCAAAAAAAGTGTATTTTTGACATAAATTTTCCAAAAGGTTATCTGGAAAGTTAGCCGAAAATCCGGTAAACAAATTTTTATTGAGTAAGTCGAAGAAATGCAGTTCTTTCAAATCAGAGAACCTTATTTATATTTGACCCCTAATAGTATCCAAAATTTCATAAAATATTTGCTTATAGTGAAGCTCCATATCTGCGTAACTGAATTTCTTTCTATTTGGGCTAAATTGAGTCGTATCATCAGTAGTTTGAAATACAGAAAATAGTTTTTTAAAATAAACTTCTGCACGAAATTCTGAAATTTTTTCCAAAAGAAACTTGAGCCGATTTCGTTAGTAAATTACATCTGAAAACTTGTGCTGTAAGATTTGAAAAACTATTTCTGTTTGTTCAAAAATTAATTTAAAGATGTTTAAAAAATATATAAATTCCTTATCTTGTAAGTAAGATATTAATCCGCGTGCGGTATTTAAAGTTACTTTATCGGTGAAAAATTCCTCACTTTCAACTATAGAATTAAATCCTCAAATCCTAAGCGGCCCCAAACAGAGACATTTTCCCTAGTAAAAAGTAAACACTGCCAACAAAATAATTTATTTTTTACCTGTGATCCGGTTAGGCAAAGATGTCTCTCATAATTTCTTGTATTAAAACCGCGGTTTTGTTGTCTGTTACGCTGCACCAAATTGTTTAATTCAGGGGTAGGTCGCAATGTTTTTATCAAAACTTTATCCTCATAACTTAGTGCACTAAAGTTATGGGATAACAAATATTCCACTAAGTCACCATTGAAATTTTTGAAATTAACTTCAGTAACCAAACTCATTTTAAAACAATACGCGAGCAATATAAGTAAACAAGCTGTTTTCGGTCATTAGTCACTACGCTACGATCACACTACGATTAAATTAATGCTTTCCAACGAATTCACTCGATTTTACCCGAAATTCTATAGTTGTGATTGGTCGACATTGTATGAGACTCAGGCTCCATCGGTGTTGCCATTTACATGTGTTTTGCTTTTCTATTGCAATGAAGTATTCATTCGGAGTATTTGCACCATTGTTTGCTTTTCTGTGGCAGGCATAATGAACGTTGAGAATATACCTTTCTAAGCCTCCGCAGCGTTGCCACAAATCTTGAAATGAATGAAATGCAGTAAATGTAAATACCTTCTATCCTTATTAATAAATTATATTATATAATGTAGGTTGAAAGGAAGGTAGGTGCGTAAAATAATATGATTTTGATTGATATGAATATGCTGAATGCTGACTATGCAATATAATATATTAGTGATACACGGAATATTATTGAGGAGGCTTAGCCTCCTTAGCCTCCTTTGACTAGCCGCCCCTGATATTCATATATATATATATATATATATATATATATATATATATATATATATATATATATATATATATATATATATATATATATATATATATATATATATATATATACATAAACATATTTACATATATATTGAAAATGAAAATTTATTGTTGAAAAATTTGAAAATATACAAAATAAATTGAAAACAGTTTGAAATTTGTTAGTTACCCAAGGGAACCTAGCGTTCTTTCTTTATAGCAATATTGATTGATATTGTACCTACTGAGAATGTTTACTTCATTTCAATGAATAAAGTTTCATTGTTCATTTGTTGAAGGTCCTGGTCTAGTATTCATCGTGTATCCTGAAGCAATAGCCACAATGTCAGGATCTGTTTTCTGGTCCATAATTTTTTTTCTGATGCTAATCACTCTTGGTTTGGACAGTACCTTCGGAGGATTAGAAGCTATGATTACAGCTCTGTGCGATGAATACCCAAGAACTTTGGGAAGGCACAGAGAAATATTCGTGGCTTGTCTTCTTCTTGGGATTTATATTTGTGCCTTACCTACAACAACATACGTAAGTGACCAAAGTATGTTACTGATTAATGATTTGTTTTAGAGTTCTAATTAAATGAAAATGATGCTTTGAAGTTCATATATGTCGTATACACAAGCAAAACATAAAAAACGCGGGAGCAGCAGAGCTCCGTCACTATGGTGGTATTTTCAAATCATTTTGGTTTTTTTTCCATAAAAATTCTTAACTCCTCATGTCACTTTGAAGGGTCTGAAGAGATACACTAATCTTGAATATTTGCAAAATTGCATGAAATTTCTACATAAAAACTGCGGGGCTGAACACAAACATTTGAAATAGCACCCTGAAATCAACCTAGGCCACGTTCAAATTTTAAGTTTTCCAACTGAACCTGGAGTGACACCTCAAAATCGCATGAAATTTCAACATAAAAATTGTGGCAATAAAAGAAATTAATTGAAATCCACAGTGTGCACTTATCTAACATAAACTCAATTCAAGAAATAAGTTTCAATTTTCTAACTGAATAGGCATAAGCTATGGCAATGCGCAAATCTACAAAAGCCACGAAAAAACAAGAAAAATTATTAAAACCAATACAGTGCACTTCTACAGCATTATCTCAATTAATGTAAAAAATTCAAAACTTCTAGCATCTAACTTAATCTGGCTGAGTTGTGGACGTGAGAGAATTCTCAAAAACCTCGTAGAAACAAGAAATCTCTATATAAAAAAGGCAGCTATTAGAGAAAAAAGTTTATACCACCAGAAGGGAGTTCCTCAACATCAACTCAATCTCCTTATAATTTTTTTAATCTCTTACACAATTTTGAAAGGGTTTGAGACTGCAAAATTCCTCCAAATTTCCATATTTTTTGCTCATGCATCTCCACTCTACTCAAATCTTGAAGATGACACTGAATTAACCTAAATTGTAATCAGTTCTCTAGTTTAGAATTATATATTACTTATAAGAAAAAAGCAAGTCTAACTTCAATATAAAATTTTTATACTTAAAAGAAGAAACATTACTCAGTTCTTAATTCAGATCTAGAATGTATCAGTCTCTGAAACGAAACATGTCGTCATGTGCGAAAGAAATATACACATATCAATACGCCTATAGGAATACAGCTGACCTTGAGTGTCTTACGCTTACATAAACTTTTATCATTTTTAGACCTAGCTTCAATTCGCTTAATATTCAGAGTATAACGTTTGATAAAGATCTTCATTCTTTTTTTTTATCTCGAGGGACCTACAGTTTAACGCCGGTTCCGAACGGCCAATGGGCTTGTAAACAATGTACATTACCCAGCATTTAATCTCATAATTAGAACCACTAAATTCAGGACATACACAACACCCAAGAGCAAGGTGGGACTCGAACCCACATCCTTGGCTTACAAGCGGTGCACCTTACTGCTGGTCTACCGAGGCCTCATCTTCATTCTGATAATAGTATAATAATAACATGTGAACAAAAATTACATCCATTGAAACATATATTTGATCTTTTAGAAATATATTGATCATTTTCAAGGGTGGCGTATACTTGGTGAATCTGCTCAACGTTTATGGACCAGGACTATCAATCCTGTTCGTAGTTTTCGTTGAGGCAGCTGGTGTGTTCTGGGTCTATGGCACTGATAACTTCGCCAGAGATGTCGAGAAAATGATAGGACACCGTCCGGGTCTCTTCTGGAGATTATGCTGGAAGTATATCAGTCCAGTCTTCATCTTGGTGAGTGCAGTTCTAAAGAAGAAAAATGAATAATTTGTTTTTTTTTTGGGTTTAATTAATTACTATCGTTGTTTAATCAGTGCTATTATTTTATTGGCTTTATAAGAGATCTTTCCTCTACAATTATTCAGAATTAGCATGTTAACTACATCATCTAGTCAGTCGAATAGAAGTGTTCTTCACTACCTACCTTACCTTAGATATTTATTTTATGATAATTTCGTCATAAGCATAATTTTTTCTCAAATTCCAAATACTTAAATTATAGTATAATCAAAACTATCAAAAAATAGTAATACCACTGTAAACTCTTCAAAGTCAAAAAATGAAATAGGCGACAATACTGAAGTTTGATAACTACCTAAAAAAACTGAACATTAATATTAAACATTCAAATAATCGATAGACTATCCTGAAATTTTACAATCAAACACACGAATTCATATCTAAAAATTCGAAGACCGTACTGAACTAGTTCGATCTGTAACCATAAAAGATATTCTGTTATTTTTTGGAGATGGAAGGCGATGTATTCCCATACGTATCAGTTTTTTTTCGGAAGATATAACGATAGGAGTATTGTTCTTTTTAGAGAATTGATAATTTCCATTAAGTTAGTGACAGCCATCGCCTGATTTTTTTGTGTTAATTTGACGAGATTCAAATTATTCGACGCCAAGATGTCAAATCTTGTTATAAGAAGTCATGTTGTGAAGGCAATCTGCTGGTTTTGTAATGGTGATTTGTCGAGATTTAAATTATTCGACTCTAAAATGACAAATATAAGAAGTCATGTTGTAAGAGCCATCTGCTGATTTCGAGATGTTGACTTTACAAGATTTGAATTATTCAACGCTAAGATGTCAAATCAGGGTATAAGAAGTCATGTTGTAAGAGCAATATTCTGGATCTGTAGTGTTGATTTGACGAGATTCAAATGATTCCACGATAAAATGTCAAATGATATTATAAGAAGTCATGTAAGAGCAATCTGCTGGTTTTGTAGTGTTGATTTGACGAGATTCTAATTATTCCACGCTAATTTGTCAAATCATATTATAAGAAGTCATGTTGAAAGAGCAATCTTCTGGTTTTGTAGTGTTGATTTGACGAGATTCAAATTATTCAGGTTAAGATTGTAACCACTCTCCCTTTTTAATATACCCGAGCTAGCCGAGAGAGGTTATATATAGCTTATATATATATATATATATATATATATATAAACATATATATATATATATATATATATATATATATATATATATATATATATACATATATATATATATATATATATATATATATATATATATATATATATATATATATATATATATATATATATATATATATATATATATATATATATATATATATATATTAATATATATATATATATATATATATATATATATATATATATATATATATATATATATATAAGTTCACAGGAACAATAACAATATATAAAATGAAGGAATTTACTCTTTCTTTCACATTTACAAATTAGACTTATCTTATATTTTCATTAGCTTCTAT
The DNA here is from genome assembly GCA_030704885.1 of Cynegetis impunctata. NCBI lineage: Eukaryota > Metazoa > Arthropoda > Insecta > Coleoptera > Coccinellidae > Cynegetis > Cynegetis impunctata. The sequence continues at coordinate 1,185,406 of JARQZK010000010.1, read as the reverse complement.
CGAGGTTCCTCTTTCAATCCTTATTAGGTTAATGGTATACCAGGTTGATTGCCTATGCCCTACTTCACGAAATGGGTAGTTTCCCCCAAGGTGGTTTTGTAGTTTTCACCAGTGTAGTTTTTGCTATCGTCTCTATGATTCGGAAGCTCGCGTCAAAGTGACTTTCTGGCTCCAGCCAAGGTTACTTTCAAGCTCCAGCCAATGTTACTTACTAGCTCCAGCCAAGGTCACTTACTAGCTCCAGCCAAGGTTTCTTTCTGGCTCCAGCCAAAGTGACTAAAATAATTCAGGGCAAATCAACATACTATTTCAAACTTAAGATCTTCTAAGAGTCTCTGTAGGATATCGATAGCCAATTCAAACTAACATATATATTGATCTCAATCAAAAATGCTAAGAAAGACAGTATACGTTCCAACATTAAACTGAACATAAGATATGACCACGTGAAATTTGCCATCGCTAGCCTACAAAAACCTTGTGTCAAATTGAGAGAGTTAAATAAGTAAATAAATCGAAAATATTTTAAATTAGGAAATAAAAGATGATTATTTCAATATTGAAAGATAAATAATTCAACATAGATATATGAATAAAATGTGAAATGGCGGAATATGAAAAAATCAACTTAGATTTTCAAGACAATGCATTTATACGAAATAGTTAGATTTCTTCTCACAACTTACCGTCAATCAGACGCCACAGATAATTAATAACTTCAATATATCGACCACTCGCTCAATACTTATTGAATATAACTTGAAATATAAAGAAGTGAGGGATGTTGCTTCTTCAACTGGTATTTCACGTGTACTCCGACGCTATCCCCATATTCTGGTCGTACGCAAGTCATACGCGACTGGACGAGTCCATTATTAAGAGGTAAAACAAAAGTATTTTGGCGAGTCCAGTAAGGTAGCATTTAATAGCGTGAATCACGGTATTTTAATCAGCAATTAACGGCGGTTAAGCGGAGAATTTACACGTTACAAGATGTCAAATCATGGTGTAAGAAGCCAAACCATAAGAGCAATATGCTGGTTTTGCCGAAATTCAAATCATTCGCTGCTGAAAAAAGAAATCACATACCTACCCAGGGCCTTTTGCTGATTTTGTCTTGTTGCTTTTTTCAGTTTCAAATCATTTGCTGCTAAAAGTACAAATCATAGTTCAAGAAGTCATACAGTCAGAGCCATCTGCTAGTTTTATCGTGATGATTTGCCTATATTCAACTCATGTAGTCAGTCTTCCTAGAAGACTTTCCGATAGTTCATGGTTTACTGAAGGATTTCCCTTATTTAATCTATAAAAAATCCAAGAGCTGCACGTAAGCGATGTTCGTGAAGGAATGACTGGAAAACTAAATGTAGACGGAAATGTTATTGTAAATAAATACTCAATTTGATATGAGACGAAGATAGTTTTAGATTTCGGCGTCAGGTATAGATAAAGAAAAGTCTGCTTTAGCATGGCGTGGATTTGTAAAGAAGATAGTAACTCAATTTTAGATAATTTCCAACTCAATTGTTTATTTCATGAGCAAAAGGCTTCAAGGTACTTGAATAAATCAAACTATGGAATCGAGAACATTTTAAATTTGAATTTGATAGTTTCACTGCATTCTTCTGATATGTACAAATAGATGATCTACGGTTTATTGAATAAGACATTTGTTTACATTTTCATTCAGAGCAAATCCCAAGAATACATTTCATATACAGACAATTTCGTATTTAGAATTTCCTCTATATAATGAATACACGCAGACGGGCCAATTCTCAGAGTAATGAGGGAATTTGATATAGGTCCGGTATTTAATATTACAGGTAGATTAATATAGGTAAAATTGTTGGAAGTAAGAATAGATAATTTATTTAAGTGAATATTTCTCAACAATTCCAGTTGGTTGTCATCAATATCTACCCGTTTGAGTGTTAGATCTTGAAGGGAGAAAACTATTTCATCTTTTAAAAAAGTTTCCAGGAAATTGTCAAATACACAAGAACTGAATATCACAGATTTCACATGAAAATGCTTGAAAACCTCAGCACACCTCTTATCAAGAGTACAGTCGGAAAATTCCAAACGCACATTGACTTCCGTATAATGATTTATGGAAAAATTTTTCAGGAATTCGTGAAACGCATTTTGTGTGAATGACAGACACCAATTTTTTCCTACTCCCACCAGCAAAATTGTTAATTCTGTTTTGACGGGGAAATGGCATAAAAAGCTCGCTACTTCTTCGTTTATGTTCAAACCGATGCAAACTTTCAATCTGAGATTTTTAAGTGTGCCCAAAAGTTCCAGTTTTTTGAAAAATAATTTAGTCAAATTGGTTCCAGTTATTTTCAATGATAAGTATTGGAGATTCTTGAATTCCGATATCATATTTATATGTTCGTTATCAACCTCGTAAGCACCACCTAATCTCAAATCTGAAACGCAGTTACGAAGATTTTCACTGGATAAAATTTTTAAAATATGTTGCTTCGTGTCGAACAGAAATGGATGAACTGAAAGAATTTTTAAATTTAGTCGGCTGATTCCTTCTGCATCTGTCTCTGATAATTTTCCATCTTCCAGTATTAGAACTTCCAAGTATTCTCTGTTGCTATCGCACCAAAAAGTATCGAAATTGTAATAATACCAAGTTCTTAGTTTACATTCGAAAAATGTCAGCTTGAAGTTAGCTATGAATGTTACAAACAATTGGGAGTAATTTTTCAAATCTAAACTTAGTTCTTTTAAACTTTCTATGATGGGTTTCTTCAACAATAGAGAGAAATCGTCGAATTCTTTAGCTGCATCATAGGATATTTCCAATCTCTGAAGACGAATATCGCATAAAGTCGACAAAACGTTGAAGCTAATATCAACATCCTTGAGTATGAGTTTCTTCAGAGAATATGGGAAATTCAAAGAGTTGCCATTCTTAAATTGAATATCCAACTTTATATTCGTTCTAGAGAGATTCAATTCTTCTACATGCAATTCATTTATTTTGTCTAATTCTTCTTGTTCTAAGTGGTTAAAGCTTACGTCCAAGTATTTTAACGTGTCCTTCAGAATGCCTTCTTGCCACAATAAGTCGATATTTTCATTAGCTTCTACATAAGATCCAAATTTGATAGCTTCCGACCATAAATCTCCAACGAAATAACCTTTTTTTCATGACACAATTTTTCATAAATAATTTTTTCAGGCTTAAATTGCGAATTACTGTTAATGTTTCATTATACAAAGGACATTCTGAAATATCCAATACACTCAAACTATCTTTGAGTGTTTCAAAATTTTCTTTGATAATACGGTTTATACTCGAGCCGCATTGCGCCATATACAAATGAGATAAACTTAAATTTTTCAAGATGTTTCCTTCGCTTTTCCAATTAAAATTACACCCACCCAGAGTCAATTTTTTCACCTTGAATAATTTTAAAATTAAATTCAAATGATGAAAATTCACATCATCGTTTGAAAACATCATTTTGTAAGCACATGGTGAAATAATTATTTGATCTATATTTCCTAAATTCATTTGATTGTAACTTGTTCGTTTTGGTGTATATTTCAGAGTCAGACAATGTTTATTTACAAATACGTCAACGTTTAGAATTTTCAGTATGGTTTTGAATATTTCGATTTTCACATGGGGTATCAGATCTAAATGGTCGATGTTGTTAACAATTTCACTTATAACATCGCTGAAAATGAAAGTTACGCATACATTTCTATAAAAATTATTCCTCACTTCGTCGGAAATTTGTAGAAAATCTGCCCTAAAAAGGATTTCAAAAAATAGATCTGCATTGATTTCATCTATTTCAATTTGTGAAACGTTTTCAACGCAAGTTTTATAAATTATTTCATCAAGTTTCTGTTCTTCTTCATTCATCCTTCGTGAATCATAACATTCGGAAAATCTCAATTTCGCACGATGAAACTCGCTACAAAAATTTTCATCACTTTCCTCCTTCAGTAGTTCTGATGATGTATCATAAACGGATAATATGTTTGTTATTTGCATTTTCCAATTTCACTACCAGAATTTCGATTAACATAAACACAAATTTTTTTCCAAAAGTAGAACTTTTAATTTTAAATCATTTTATATTTCTTCCATTATCCTCTTTCCAGAATAATTACAAGAATTTATCATTAACTACTTGAAATTTTCACTTCACAGACATTTAAATATGTGTCATTCTTTTCAATGTCCATATATGATAGTAATATCAATAAAACTCACAGATTCACAGATTATTAGTATAAGGGCGGCCGCACATTTACTACAATCGGATCCGATTGTCTGAAACGATTTCAAATCGGACCACTAGCGCACACTGCCGACAAAATACGTCCGATTTTATTTGAATGTCACAAGCAGGGATATTTTTCGACCGTGGTAATCAAATTTTCAGTATCGCACATGGTTTGACAATTCCTTTTTCTATACTCCCTGTCAAAAACTGATAGAAATAATCGTATGTTTGCGGTAGACTATGCAAAAACAATGCACGGCTTGCCTTCCGGTAGTCGGATCAGACTTTTTATCGGTCCGATTGGTAGGACGCACTGATCGTGCATCCGAGTCCGACGTCCGATCCGATATCGGATCGTAGGTGTGCGATAGGATCGTATAAAAGTATAGAAATTTGAGCGTCAGATGCCCTGATCCGACAATCGTTTCAGACAATCGGAACCGATTGTAGGAAATGTGCGGCCGGCCTTAGAGCACACCGCAAGATGTCTACAAAAGATTCACTGAACTTTGTTATATCCATCTGGGCTGTTAAAGTTGTTACATTACATAAAGTGAACAAGGAAAATTCTTTAATAATTTAAAAAATTATCAAACAACTTTCCAAGGAAGCTGGTTATACGTATTCAGCAACGCAAAATCTGCATTCACAATCGAACGGTGAATTATAGAAATTGTCAAGTCACCCCGACTCAAAATCTGCATACAGCTGTTTCGATCTTATTAGATCTCATCAGTACAGCTTATTTGACTCGGAGTGAATTAACAAATCTCTAATTGTTCCCCAATACAAATCGTGGTCAGTAACACTGGTCGGATAACAATCCAGAGCGCCATCCCACCAAAGATATTGGGAAACAACAATTCACCGCTTAGACTGAAAATGCAGAAATTCGTCGCTCGAACACGTACCTCCTGATATGAAGATATCTACTCTACAACAGTGGTGTATATGATTCCAAGGCACACTAACATAGTGATTTAAAACCTTTGGAAATACCCACGAGAGCGCGCTCCGAATATTCTAGTCGCATAATACGCAAAATACAACAATCAAATCATGAAAAACATACTAGTCGACCATGGTCAATTTCATACATTACATAAAGTGAACAAGGAAAATTCTTTAATAATTTAAAAAATTATCAAACAACTTTCCAAGGAAGCTGGTTATACGTATTCAGCAACGCAAAATCTGCATTCACAATCGAACGGTGAATTATAGAAATTGTCAAGTCACCCCGACTCAAAATCTGCATATAGCTGTTTCGATCTTATTGGGGAACAATTAGAGATTTGTTAATTCACTCCGAGTCAAATAAGCTGCACTGATGAGATCTAATAAGATCGAAACAGCTGTATGCAGATTTTGAGTCGGGGTGACTTGACAATTTCTATAATTCACCGTTCGATTGTGAATGCAGATTTTGCGTTGCTGAATACGTATAACCAGCTTCCTTGGAAAGTTGTTTGATAATTTTTTAAATTATTCAAGAATTTTCCTTGTTCACTTTATGTAATGTATGAAATTGACCATGGTCGACTAGTATGTTTTTCATGATTTGATTGTTAAAGTTGTCTCAATCTACGTGACATGAGTTTTTGCTCATTGTAAGTTACTGTTGTTTTGATGTTAGTGATTTCAAAATGTCATTGTTGAACGATGCCATTATATAGAGCAAGATCCCAGAGCCGCCAGGCGTTACTTATTTTCTCAGCAATAATATGTATGGGATAAAGTAGTGTTCTTATGTACTTTCAGTGTATGGATACCTGCTACCTTGTACTAAGGTTCAATTTCCAGGTATCAGGTGCTAAAGATGGAAAAAAAGTCAACTCACTTTTCTTATTTCCTCAGTCTTGATTTTTATATATGAACTATTTCAATACCTTCTGCAAGCAGCCAGATCTTTCCTATGGGCCATACATCCCGCCAGACACAAATAAAGTGTCCCTATGAGTATGACAGTATGAGCGAAATGTCATGATTTGCTCATTTAAGCGCGATAGTGATTATCTCATAGAGATATTACAGATAGAGGCGACAAGCCATAGGCCGCTCTGTAAGTGGCAACGTCAGTCTCGAAACTCAGTGGGAGCGAAAGAGAGAGACGATCGCAGGGTTTTTCTGTCCTTGTCAAACATATCAGACGTAAACATAGACAGACGTAACTGTCAGAGTCTAACCTAACCTTCAGATTCTCTCTCTCCCTCACCCGAGCTGACAAGTTTCAGGCTGGCTTGTCGCCTCTATCTGTAATATCTCTATGGATTATCTACGCGCGACGATCTCCTTTCTATACTTACTGTCATTTTTTTAAAAAGAGGTGGGAAGTGTGCCCTCTCACAGCGCCCGACCCCCGTACAATTTGGCTTCGTCATCTATGGACATTAGCCATCAAATTACTAAATGAGGGGAACCACTGAAAACTCAGAACGCACACAAACACCCAGGAATACGGTGGGGATCGAACCCACCAACTCCGTCAACGAAGACGGCATAGCGCTACCTATAACCTCTCCGCCACGAAGCCTCCTAACTTACTGTCATGACATTTCGCTCATACTGTCATACTCGTAGGGACACTTTATTTGTACCTGGAGGGATATTTGGCCCATACGATCGGTCTGGCTGCTTGCATATGGTATTGTAATAGTTCCCTATAATATAGTATCATATATAAAAATCAAGACTGAGAAAATAAGAAAAGTGAGCTGAGTTTTTCCATCTTTAGCACCTAATACCTAGAAATTGGCCGTCGGCACAAGACAGCAGGTATCCATGCACTGAAATTACATAAGAACACTACTTCATCCCATACATATTATTGCTGAGAAAATGAGTAATGTCTGGCGGCTCTGGGATCTTGGACTAATACGTAGTACTTAGATAAATCTCATTTGTTGAAGTTTTCTTATACTTGATGAATATTTTATTATAATAATCAATTCTTAGTGTAATATGGAGGATAACATCACTATGTTATTTTGTAGATTTTTCTCAAAACATCTTCAAATAGTTATTTATGTACCAAGTGCGTTATATAGATCCTTATGCCCTGAGGAAAACATTCGGCCCGAGGGCCTCTGGCCCGAGGGCAACATTCATCCCTCGGGCCAGAGGCCCTCGGGCCGAATGTTTCCCTCAGGGCATAACGATCTAGTAACGCACGCGGTGCATACAAGATTTTATTTTTTACGAAAAAATTATTATATTATGACGAAAAAGCGATTTTAAAATCGTTTCATTGCTCCTATCCATTTTCCTTCTCATAGTAGGCATGTCATTTGTTGATATTTTGACGTTTGTGAATATTTTTGTCATCATATTCAGTGAATGTCATGCTACTTTCTTTGTGTAGTCTTATAGAAATAATGGAAATGAAAATGAATTTACCCAAGAATATCATAGAAAATGCAGCCAAAGCTGCGAATAATTCATTGCCGGAGAAATCCAGAGTCGTATACGACAAGGATTATGAAGTATTTAATCAATGAAATTTGCTTCATTTCTCCTAGTACAATAAGCGGGCGTTTTGAATCCATTATGCCCGCATTTGCCTAGGGCATAATGAGTGTGTTTATAGCAACCGTATCCAAGGTGAAATAAACAGATTATATACAAGTGAAAAATAAATAATATTTAAGTTGAAAATGCATATCTGAATGTTCATTTTAGACATTACTATATCTTCCATATGTTCTTGTGCATCATTTGAACTTTAAAACGAAACATAAATTTCTGCCTATACATCTGCAACTTTTATGGAAACAATTAATTGTCATGAAATGTGAAATTTTTTTATAGCTCTAGTTTTAGGAATAAGGAAAATCTATAATGTTAGAAAATAATCAATGATTGTGATATTCTTTCTCACAACTACAATATTGGTAACTCAGCCATAAAAAAGCTACATCGACATAATATGTCAATAGTGAAGTTCATTCAAGACATCCAAATTGAAATGTCAATTTTTCATACAGCTAAAAATAGAGGAATAATAAATTCATTTTTTCTGTGACGGGAAGAAAGTTTGACATTTTATCTCTGTTGACAGGTAAAAAATATCACTTTTCGAAATTACTTTTTTCCCCGGGAAAAAAGTATAGTTATTTACACTACAAGGGAGGCAAGTGATACTTACCAGTCGAGGACGTAGTTTGCGCCCGAGCGTCAGCGAGGGCTGGCAAAATAGTCCGAGACTGGTCAAGAATACTGCCTCCCGAGTTTTGTATTATATTTTTTCCACTCCACTTCTCTTGAATTAAAAAAAAATATTTTTTTTATTCTATAATTTGAGCAATTAAATTGAAATAACCTGTATGTATGACAGATCTACAAAAGCCTAGTGTCCCTTGACACAACTGGTTATGAAATGGTTGTTATGAGATTCCCAATCAAACAAAAGTTCTGTCAGTGTCAATTTAAAAATTGTCATAATGGATGTAGATGCAGTTGCTGATGCAACTTGTGCTGCTTTATTACCTCAGAAATCAAAGGAACGCTACGAACGGTGCTACAAGGATTTCAAGGCTTGGTGCTGTATGGTAAGCAACGAAAAAGTTACCGAAAACTCTATATGCTGGCGTATTATTTCCCAGAGGGAGGTAAGTATTTACTTACCTCCCTAGGGAGGTAAAATGTACTTATCTCCCCCAAATCAGTTTGATAATGGAGTACTTACCGAATAAGGATTAGAAAAAGTACTTTTTTCCCGGATATATAAACACATAAGTAAAGGTAGATATTTAATTTTAGAATATTTTATTAAACAAAAGTTACATTTTCTTTATATGAAAAGTACAATTATTAAATGTGCATTGCATGAATGACATGTTCCTTGAACTATTCGGTACAACAGTTGAATTTTCTTGTGTTGAAATTAAATTTTTTTCTGCCATGGACACAACAGCCGTTGATATACCTGGTCCCAAATCAGGTGTTATTTCAGCACTGCTATTTTTTTCTGCCATGGACACAACTGCCGTTGATGTACCTGGTTGCAAATCGGGTGTTATTTCAGCACTGCTACACGTTCTAAACACTTTATTAGCTATTTATGTCCTGCGTGCTACCGATTCATCAACATACCCTTCAGCGACCGTTGATGACTTCCAACCGCCATGTTTCTTTAGTGTCATCAAGTCTCCCCCAGATTCAACTAAAAGTGTAGCAGTTGATCTTCGAAATGAGTGACCTGTATATGAGTTTGCATTTTCGAGTTGAAGAAAATTAGCCACTGCGTACCTTATAAAACTGATTTTTACCCACAACCTGATTGATACATTTTTCATTGCGATATGCATAAAACAGGCGGTGATCCTTTGCTGCTGCCGGACGAAGGGCTATGTACATTCGGTAAAATTTAATATATACTTCAGTAACTACAAATCTCCTGTTTACATCATTCTTTGTTTGCTTGAGTTTCACAATTAATCCCGAATCTTCAATATCATCTAATGTTACCTGGCTGATTTCACAAATTCGACAAGCTCCTGCAATTCCAAATACAACAACCTTGGCCATTAAATAAACTTCATCGGGAGCATTATTTAAAAAATCACTAATTTTTGTACTCGTAAAAATCGCAGCTTTCTAGGGCGTGTAACCTTTCCCATTTTGTTTCAGAAATGTAGTTAGTTTGAAATATTTTGAAACGTCTACATTATTATCGGATTGTAACGTACTTTTAATCATTGAATAGTTCGACCACACTGTTGATGGCATTTGTTGTTGTGCCAGTTCCGAAAAATAAGCCAATAACACCGTCTCCGAGAAAGAACTGCATGTCTTTTTCATCTTCCATTTCATGAATCTTGAATACGCGGTTTCGTAAATTTTCCTCGATTTAGCTGGCAATAATTATTGTGACGCCACTTTTGCTGCTTCTACTAACTCCGGTGGAGTCAGAGATAACTCGGAATCAGACATTTTTTCACTTTATATTGTTCGAAATAACTACTAAACAACTACTAAGTTCGCAATTTTTAAATCGAATCACAGAATTAAATTGACAGATATTTGGTTACTTTGAAGGTTTCCTTAGCAACGCAGGCTTAATTGTCGCTAAAAGTACAACAGCCTACCAGTTTAAAAATTCAAATTTCACATCGACAATTTTCTGACTTTAATATATTGTAATAATATGTTTTGTCAATATTAAATCAGCGTTTTCCCCGTCACAGAAAAAAATTATGTATTATACACGGGAAAAATATTAGATTTTAGCTCGAATTCGAGCTAAAATCTAATACTTTTTTCCCTTGTATAATAAATAACTATTTTATATTAATTTTAATTGGTATGTTGACTCTTTTTATGTAAGATTAGATACTAGATGACAGTACCTACTTGATTGGAGAATCTTTCGGACTATTTCATTCAGAGGAAATTACGTTTTTATGGGATTTATGTTGACATTTTCATATTAAAAAACACAAATTTCGATAGTGGTTTTCCAATGCTTTTTTTTAATTCAGTTTCAGTTCAAATTCGCATAGTAGGTGTGTAAAATGCGAATCTTATTCAATGTTCATCCTATTACAAAAACTAACCCCAATTTTTACATATGGTTTATAAAATCTATTCCGAATTTTGATGAACATTTTATTGACAAAATGAGCAAGTTGTAAGAAATATTTAGTTGCTTTACTGAGTTTCTGATCAAAACGCTCTATGACTTTCGCCTCTTCTTCTTCTTTCAGGTAATTTTTGTTTTCTCTCTCTTGAACCATGAACAGATGTTGGGCACTGAATATGAATACCCAGAGTGGGCGTTCTACGTAGGCTACGCTCTAACAGCTTCATCGATTTTATGTATACCCCTGTATATAGTTTACAAATTTGCTATTACACCAGGCAGTCTTGTCCAGGTAAGTAAAACGAAGGTTAACAATTTACACATTTATTATAAGAAATAACGCATGACGCACGTTTCGGTGGAACTTCACCTTCTTCATCTGAAGAAGGTGAAGTTCCACCGAAACGTGCGTCATGCGTTATTTCTTACAATAAATGTGTAAATTGTTATTTTTAACCATTGTTTTAATATGTTTATTAATTTACACCAAGTATCGGCCCAATCAATCCAAAAAACGAAGGTTTTCTTTGAAGGATTTACACTGATGGGTTTAAACAAACAAAAACAAACCGTTTGAGCAGCAGGACTCCGTCAATGAGGTCGTATTTCGATTTGAAACGTCAAGATGAGATTCGAACGGAATAAATTGTAGTTAAAAAAAACCGCTCCTTAATAGCAAATCGAAATGAAAATTATAATTAAATTTGCGTACTGAACAACCACGCATTAATAACAAAGCTTAATAAATATTAGAAAGTCATTTATTTTCTCAAAACAAAAATAAAAAGTGTGCTCAGTAATATCGATCCAGGTCGAGATTTGATTCGAAAGGAATAGTCTCCGCGAAGTGCAGCGCGGTTGAGAAAAGGAGTTCAAACCCACAAACGATCGTATTTCAACATGAACTCAATCCATGTAGCAAATTTTAACCCTCTAACTCAATCTGAGGAAGCTGTGGAGTTTGGCAATTTTTCAAAAACCACGAAAAACAAAAAATATGAAAATATCTACGTTAAAATGGCGGAAAATGGTGAAATTTGCCCATTTGATAGTTTCGGCCTGCTTCGAAAACGACCCCAGATACAAAATATCAGCTCATTTGGTTTAAGGGAAGACGCTGGAGATGCCAATATGTACCGGAAAAAAATATATATGTCACCGGAAAATAACAAGAACCGCAAGTTTATAAATTTCCTAGTAAATTTATGAACCTTCGTAGGATTCTAAACGAGAGATAAATTGTATTATTTTACGCCCAAATTTTTGGAAATTGATAAACTTACCGAACTCACGCGTAAAATAATAAGTAAGCAATAACCAAACGCCATATGCGCTCTGATTGGTCGAATAAGTCACGTGTTCCATCTACTTCCTCTCCACAGCAATTGTTCGCCACGAAAAATAAACAAACCGGTTGCACGTGAGTTTTTGTAAAGTATTTAATGTTGGAACTGTGAAAATAGTTTTATTTTGCTAAGGTTACTAAACTAGACCCATAAAATAGTAAGAAGGACTGAAGGAATGGACTGGGGAAAAAATGTCATTAAAATGATACACTATCAACATCGACATCAGAGAACAGTGTGTTATTTGCCGTATTTTAAAGAAGCGTAAAATTAAAAGCTATTCTGTGATTGGTCGAACCGTTTAGTTAGAATCTTACGAATTGATATCCGTTAGTTTATAAATTTACCACGAGACGTCGTAAATTGATAAATTTCCGAAAATGTGGGCGTAAAAAAATACAATTTATCTCTCGTTTAGAATCCTACGGAGTTTTATAAATTTCCTAGGAAATTTATAAATTTGCGGATCTTATTATCTTCCGGTGACATATATATGAAAGCAAAAAATATGTAAGTAACAATGGCGGCGGTTGGAGAAATTTACCCAAATTTTGATAGTTTTGTTCTGCCTTGACAACAATCTTAGATACCAAATATCAGCTCATATGGTTTGATGGACGCCGCTGGGGATCCTATTATGTATCGGGAAAAATTTCGAAAATTATTGACTTTAGATAAGCTGCAATACGATTAAAAAGAATCTCGGAGAACTGGGTAGAAAATTAAATTTTTTAAAAGAATTCAATTAATTTTGAGAAATACTTTACAGGAAAGATAAAATTTATGAAAATTTGTTGGTATATATATATATATATATATATATATATATATATATATATATATATATATATATATATATATATATATATATATATATATATATATCGGGTGTAAATGAGTGATGGGCCACCCCTATAACTTTTTAATGGATTCTTCGATTTTATTGAAATTTGGTGGTTTATCTCAGACATAATTTTGAAATTTTTCATCTACAAAATCAGTATGGCTGACTTCCGGTTTCACAGAAAACGATATGAAAATTAAAAATTCAAATGGAACACTCTATATATTTTTACATATTTTAATTCTGAGGCTTCCAATACATACATTTCATCTGTCAAATGTCATTTCTAGCGCCGTTTCAATTTTGCTTTTCATTTTGTTTTTTTTATCGTAGATGGCTGCGACGTCGACTAAATCATAGATAATTGATTCAAAATATCGCCCAAAGTAATAATTTTACAAAAAATTCATTTTCGTGAAGTTTGTTAACGATTAAATTATTTTTCGAACCAAAACTCAGTTTTTTGAATAGAAACATACATGGGCCACCCTGTATATCAAAAAGCTCCTTCAAATTCTATCAAAATGATTCACACATCAGTTTTCTCAATTCCTAAATAACGAAGAAATTATTAAAAGTCTCATTCTTATTAGTTCCCTTTGCTCCTGAGACCGACCCTGTTTACGAAATATGAAAAAAAAATTTGACAGATGGAATGTATCTATTTGAAGCCTCAGAATTAAAATATGTAAAAATATACAGGATGTTCCATTTGAATTATTAATTTTTATATCGTTTTCTGTGAAACCGAAAGTCAGCCATATTGATTTTGTATGTTAAAAAACTCAAAATTATGTCTGAGATAAACCTCCCAAATTTCAATAAAATCGAAGAATCCATTAAAAAGTTATAGGGGTGGCCCATCACTCATTTACACCCGGTATAAAAAGTTTTGATAAAGCCACGAATGTCGTGGCGAAACGTCAACTTTTTAATAAAATCGAGTTTTTTAAGATTCAACAAGCCTGTTATTGCTAATAATTTTCAAGAGATTAGAAATAGTTCACAGGCAACAACAATTCGAATAAATAATTATATATATATATATATATATATATATATATATATATATAGGGCTATTCAAATTCGAGTCTATACATGTGGATTTCGATAACGATAAGAAATAGAGGGTGGGTTAGATGGGGGCAAAGTAGGGTATTTTAGAGGTTAATTATTTTAATGAGCGAAATCTACAGGAAAAATCGTAAATTTCCAAATTTTTTTATGCCTATATCTTTTTATTTTACGAAGTTTTTCTTTAATTTTTCATAGCAAATTTTTGTAGCTTTTCCAAATATATATATATATATATATATATATATATATATATATATATATATATATATATATATATATATATATATATATATATATATATATATACATGGTATCGTTCACAATGGGCCACCCTCAACTTTTCATTTTTAAATACGGACCTGCATTTTTATTGCATTTTTTCAGAAGCCAAGAGTCATGTTTCATATTAGCGTTTTATTTTTATCTAAATCATAAAGTGTTTTGGAAAAATGCAACTAATATGAGGCATTCTATACCTTATTCTATGATATTTTTTTTAAATTACAGCTGACATTTAAAAAAAATTTCGAAATTTTACTAGTGATAGTTCAATATTTCCAAAACACTCTGTAATTCAGATGAAAATACTAAGACAATATGAAACATGACTCTTGGCATTCAAAAAATGCAATAAAAATAAAGGTCCGTATTTGAAAATTAAAAGTTGATGGTGGCCCAATTTATACGATACCCTGCATATAATTTTTGGATAGCGTACAAAAAGTTGCAATAGCAAAGTGACAATTTGTTTGGGAAAAATTTTCAAAATAAAAAGATATAGGCAAAAAAAGAATTTCGGAATATTCGATTTTTCCTGTATAACTCCAGAACTAAAGAAGCTAGATCAAATTTTTTTTATCCATATAATTGAACTCTGAAATATGCTACTTTGCCCGCATTTAACCATCCCTCTATCTCTCGCCGTTATCGAAATCCCCATGCATAGACTCGAATTTGAATAGGCCTATACATATATATATATATATATATATATATATATATATATATATATATATATATATATATATATATATAAGTGGCTCCGTAGCTCAGTGGTCAGTGCGTTGGGCTACTGAACAGAAGGTCGGTGGATCGAATCCCGGCCGAACCAACAAATTTATGCGGAACCACCTCTCGGAAGGCAATGGCAAACCAACGAGCAGTATTCTGCCTAGTAAAGCCTCACTGTAAAGACGTTCGGAACCGTCGTAAAACTGTAGGAAGTCCCTTCTATTCGTGTATCGCTGTATCACGCACAGCTCGAGTAGTTGTAGAGAGGTCGCCACACCCTAAACCGGGTACGTCACCAAAAGAAGAAGATATATATATATATATATATATATAAATATATATATATATATATATATATATATATATATATATATATATATATACATATATATACATAAATGTAGATTATTTAAATTGATTGAAACATAAATTCTATTTTTCAGAGGTGGAAAATGATTTGGAAAGCAGAACGCTACTCCGACAGCAGCGCACTGACGTACTACGGGTCCACAGATGTGTGACCAGAAGCCATCAAAAGAACCTATACCCTGGAATGGTTAGTTTAGAAATGTAGAAAAATATTTACCTGAATCATCTCATTTATATTGAATATAAACTGCGGCTTTATAACGTAGATACCGTGGTATGATCATAGATTTCGAATTGCGTATCCTTTCGGTAAGCCTTAGTTCTATGAATAAGATTCATTTGATTTTATTGTGCGTTCCAAAAGCAATCGAACTGTGACGATGAAGTTCTTGTTGTGAACAGAGTACAGAAAAAAGTTTGAGACATATAGCTCAAGGTCATTCATTGCCCATCAGCTCGTCTCTGAATCCACAATGCTTCCTCCATTCATTGAGCTATATCATAATAACCGAGTAATAGAGAATTTTGCTTGACAAAAATAGTAGATGGATGCCGCTTAAGTCATTACAAGAAAGACAGTAAGTATTTTTATTCTCCAATGATTTGGAGCAAAACATCGTGTTTTTTTAGTGCTCATAAAATGAAGTTTAATGAAACAATGTGGATGCTTTAAACAAAAGAATTGTAAAGAATTCAAATACCTACGTCTTGATAGATACTGTTTGTTTCCACAATGCAGGATAAGTCGGATTACTTTTTGGGCATTGGCAGTTATTTCATCCACTATCTTAGGGTACGAACATAACAAGTAAGTCGCGGTGGAGGTGTAGATGGCGGTCGCGGTCGATGTCGACATCTATGTAAAACAAACATATTGAGTTGAATGGGAGCGAACAGAGCAAGTAAGTCGCGGTGGAGGTTTAGCGCGATGTCATCCAGGAGGTTTAGATCGATGCTTTTGAAAATCAAATCAGTTTGTTTTACATGGATGCTTACCGCGCGGTCTACAAGGATGCTCTACTGTGATTGGTGCGTTCAAGGCAGTATTGTCATCACCCTCAACAGCAGCTCGTATAGAAGACGTGTCGTCTGACATTTCGTGCGTAAATTGGCAACACTCGCTCGACTGAGTATCGCTGGTAACCTCCTTGCTATGTGAGGTCGACATCGACCGCGACTTAACTAGTCGCATCCACCGCGACCTACACCTCCACCGCGACTTACTTGTTCTGTACGTACCCTTAGGGTCCTTACGCACTAACGGTTAACCGCCTAGGCGGTTGAACTGCTTTTTACTGTTTTATATGCAACTGCTTGTGATCGTAGTGCGTACGATAATAAGCGGTTGCATTTGAAACTGGTAAAAGCGGCTAGCCGCGCGGTTCAACCGCCTAGGTGGTTAACCGCTATTGTGTAAGGAGCCTTGAGCCGCGTTTTCCTCCACTATCGCCAGTCGCCGACGACTGCGACTGAGTAGCGTCGACCAATTCGTCAAGACATCTCCAATGCATTTTAAATCAAACGCGCCTTTACAGCGTGCCTGAATGCACTACGGATGGACTATGGACTGATTTCCATTGTGTTGATATATTGTGAACATGAACTATTGTACTACAAAATATATATTATGATTTCGCATTAAAATGCTGCAAAATAAGTGAGAAATTTCTGAAGAAGGTGGAGCTTTCACCGCGCATTTTAAGGAAAAATCAGAATATATATTTTGTAGCACAATAGCTCCTGTTTCAAATGTTTGAATAACTAAAATCGGGTAATCCGTAAAGCATCCAGACACGCTGCAAGTTAGTGCATGAAATAATTGTAACTGCAATTACGCAGGAACCAATAATTATCCGACGACGCCTGCATTGTGCACACATAAATTATCTATCAAGACATACTGTCTAGAGGAGAGCCTGCTCTAGAACTTCAAAAATGTGGGAGTTATGGATTTTTGAAAACACGGTGATTTTTACGGTTTTCTCTGTTAATAATAACTTGATCGATTCGGTCCGAAGCTCATTTTCTTCGTTATTGAATTCTCTACAATTCATCTCCTACGAACATTGAAATTGTTTGATTAGTTTTCATTTTATAAGCGAAATACTGAAAAGAATACGATTTATTTTGAATTTTTTTGAAAAATTGATAAATGAAAATTGCGTGTCCAAAACATTGCAGAATATGAGTATGGACTGTCTTTCGTGTAATGGCATAAGCGGTATCTAGCTGCTATTTTTGTCACAATATCACTGTCTTTATACTCTATTATTGCTTGGTCTATATTTCAAATACTTATGTCTAGTGAAAGCGGAAGATGATTACCAATTTAATCATCACCTTTCAATAATTGAATGAAATATTTTTAATATGTAATTTCAAATTATAACAGTTACTTCTAACACAGAAATATTGATGATTTTCATTTCTTCTGTGTCAATTCAAATCATCGACTCAACGTATTCTGAAATTGATTTGACTTTCCAACATTTCCACTTTCGACTATATGGGTATTTATGCAAAAAATTGATATTTTAATTATTTCCCAGTAAGATATGCATTTTCTCAAAATTTCAATATAGTTAATTATTGATTAGGCGTATATTATTCAAGATTAACGTTTGGAAGGAGGAAAAATTTGTTAAATACAAATTCTTCACCTGCTTTTTTTTTCAAAGCTTTCATTCTGATCAATTTTCATACATTTCGATTCAATTTCTTGAAACAGTCCCTAAGGTTTTTATTCATTTAGATTTGAGTAATTTGAGTAGAAATTTTCATTTCAAACTTTCTACTCGAGTCACCCATCAAAATTCGAAAGGATACGTATAAATTCATGAGCTAGTTTGTGAAATTAATTCAATTTAATAACTTCGAATGAAAAGCAGCCATTTGTCATTCGAAAACACAGGACTAAGAGGGTTTTTCTGGTTTATTCAAAAGAATTCATTGTTGTAAATGTAATAAATTAGAGTACGATAAACGTACAATAATGTTCATGTCATGAGTACCTAAATAGAACTTTACCTATTATTCTATTAGAATAATTAAGTACCGGAAAAAAGGAAAACTATATTCTTGAGTTACCTTGTTCCATACTCGATTACCTCACATTAGAATCGGATTTCAATAAAATAAATCTTGAAAACACTTATTCAGAACGATCAAACACTTTCTTCAAGATTGAAATTTTATTCAACATAAGTGCGTCTTTTTGTCGAAAGATTTTTATTGGAAATTTTCAATACATAGGTATTTTTCCGTGTGAATTCAAACGATAGTAAATTACTGAATCCAAGAATATATCACTACATTAATAATAATAATTGAGTGGTCTTCAATATCATTACGCAATTTAAAAATTGGGAACGAAAGGAAATGATTTAACTTGTTTTTGATGATAGAAGAATGAAACTGTCTGTCAAATAATTGTTCCTCATACTTGCAGAAGCATGTACCATTTTTAATACAATTCACCAATTTTTACTTCAGTTTTTCATCGGTATCAAATAAATGAAAACTGAAAAGACCGCACACAATATAACGCATTATGTAATTTAAATGCATACTTTTCATTTCACCCACGATCAAAGAAATTATTCACAGGATCTTTAAATACGATTTTTCATAAACAGCTCTTTCCTTTCTCATCAGAAAACACTAAAATTACTTTTATGAAAACATATGATCAACACAGAACATCATGCTCTAAATTAATCCTTCTTACATAGAGATATCGATGCATCGAATCATATGAGTAAAGTTCAACTGGTATATTATAGGAAAACTTGTATTAGAAGAATATATTTCATGATGTTCTTGGGTGTATAGAGCTAGTTCAACGCCAAGAAATATTCAAACCAAGAGTCGAAGGAATCAGAAACTAATTCAAAGGCGTACGTAAATAAATAAAATCTGAAACAATCTGATCTAAATTTAATGATTCAGCTAGTAACCATTCATTACCAAAATTAGGCTATGCAGAATAAGTTTTATATTCTTTAAATCCATTTGGGTTTATACTTAACTTTCATTTACCTACTGAACAAAATGAGATGCCATAATATATCGTCCACGACGATTTATATACCTATTTCTTTGTATAAAATGATGTTTTCCATTACATTTGAATGCAGGAGAGTTTTTTCTATGATACATGCTTTTAGCATAATATTCTCTGTTGATCATAGAGTCAACAATTTATATACTCAACGAGGGACGGTCATAGAGAAACTAATTAAACTAACAATCTTTCATCCCGTCACAATCTGTTAACAATGTCATTTCCATTCGACTATCTTAGAAATCCATCCTCTATAAACATTATGATTATTTTTGTGATCAGCTATCTGAATTGGTGTGATTCAAAATCCAGATTATAAAAGGTATAGTATTCTTAATTAATATTGAATAGTTGTTTCTTAATTTAGTAGCGAGCTGGAAATTTTAGCTTTACTATGATAGATGTTCAACGAAAAAAGTATAACCTCAGCCATTGTTATGCTTTTTTCTGTATTGATACAAATTAGTGCTACTTATATAAATTAATATCATCGTAGATGAATTTTCAGACTCTGATATTCAGAAAAATAGTGAATCAAAATGTAAATTAGTATAGTGACGTGAAACAATAGTTCCTAGTTATAAGCTTGATAAAATTATACCGCAGAAGAAATATTTCTTCTTTGCTGTTAGAATTTCGTCCATGTATTGCAGCTCATTCAATAATTTTGGGTAACCATAATGAAGGTACTAATCTTTACCAAAAATTGTTTTCGTGGTACTGGAAAACCCATTGAAATATAGTACTTATATCGGTGAACGTAGTTGAATTATTTATGTGTAAAGTGTATTTTGAAATCGTATTACATAAATTTATATAAATTGTTACGAAATATTTGTATGTTAACTTAGGTGATATTTGTGAACTTTATTGTATATCATTGTATTGTATTTATACCTTAATAGATGGAAACGTACATATGCAGCGAAGACTCCGGAAGATTTATAGTCGTTTTCAAACTTAGGAGGGTTTTTCATATTGAGACCTCTTTGTAACGAATTCAAATATATTTTTAATCGGTTTCAAATCTTATTGTCTTTACAGCGCAGGCAAATAGGAAAGTATCATTTCCAACATATTTATATCTAGTATGTAAGTTGAATCTCTATCCATTAGAGATACTAGTCATTTGTTTCTACGAAATTAATTACAAGACGTTATATGAATACCCAAATTCACTTCATCACTCACTGCTCAATTTTTCCTCAAACCAAATAAGTAACAGTTTAGTATTGAATTTTCCAACTCTCTCATTCATTGTAGAAATCTTTGTACTTATCAATGATAGTTTACGTTCCTTCTATCTGTTCTAGAATGTAGCATCTGAAGAAGATTAAGGTTATCGAAACCTTCGTCAGGCAAATATTCTTTCAAATACTTACCTATATCGTGAATATTTTTATTTACCTTTGTTTCATTACGTATATTTTCAATAAACATAATGAATAATAATAATTCATCAAGTATCTGTCTCATTATCAATCCCGATACATTAATACAATCAAAAAGTGTTTGCAAATTGAGGAAATCTGAAGCAATATTTGGTATATCTTTTTTGGTTTCTTACGTTGTAATTTTCATGTTTGTTCCTCACTTTTTCGTATTTTATTTTATAAACAAAAGTCAAGACACATGTGAATATTTTGGTTTTATATGAAGCTACGAGTTTCTGTATGATCCGGTGGTGTTGAGAAAATTTCGAGTTATGACCTAAAGTTTTATATTTTCAAATGAGAATCATAAATGGCTACGGTTTGGTTGAAATGGAATTTTTTTTCGCTTTCCAAGCATGTATATGTCGTATCTCTTTCAATGTGTAGGTTTTTATAGCAACAATATAAGGCCAAGCTACAGAGATTCAGAGTGAGCATTTTGTGTAAAAAGTGTTAGAAGAAAACTAGCTCCACCATTGTTTTTAAAATAGTTTCTTATGATTTAGTGATATGTTTGCCACTCGACTTTATTATTTATAACTTTGTTATTAACAATTTTATGCGAAACATCGTTTTTTTTTTAGTTTTTTGCTTTTAAAATTGAAACTATCATAGTAATCATAGAAAATGAGAAGATGAAAAGAAAATGAGAGGTCGGACAACTCGATCAGGCCCTTAGTTTGAGAGAAAATTGGAAAAAATCGGCCAAAATGCAGTTTTTTCAAAACAAAAATTCATAGCTTGGTTACTTTTTGAGTTGTAGCGTAGATCCTCCGATCGGTATTAGTTATCAATATAAACTTAATTTATGCAAAGAGCAGGAACTGTCCGATGCATAGTTTTCGATCTGTAGCCATTTGTATATTTTACTATGTAATTTTCCAGCAGACCTGAATGCGACAGGTATGGTCCGATTTCAATTTACAAAAAAGAATTTGAAAGGAGAATTCTCATAGTTCAAAACGTTCATCTTGGTTTTGCATGAAAATGAGAAATATGTTAAAAATAAAGCTGAACATGACGAAAAACTGCCGAGCGCGTGATAGTAGTTGAAGAGTGGGGGTAGAGCAGTAGGCAAGGATAAGCATGACATTCGAAAGCGTCGGCATTTTGAACATGACGGTAATTTCTCTGCCGTTTTTCGTCATGTTCAACTTTAATTTTAACATATTTCCCAGCGTTTTCATGCAAAACCAAGATGAACGTTTTGAACTATGAGAATTCTACTTTCAAAATCTTATTTGTAAATTGCAAATCGGACCATACCTGTCGCATTCAGGCCTGCTGGAAAATTGCATAGTAAAATATACAAATGGCCACAGATCGAAAACTATGCATCGGACAGTTCCTGCTCTTCGCATAAATGAAGTTTATATTAATAACTAATACTGACCGGAGGATCTACGCTACAACTCTAAAAATAACCGAGTTATGAATTTTTGAAAAAACTGCATTTTGGTCGATTTTCTTCAAAACTAAGGGTCTGATCAAGTCGTCCGACCTTCCATTTTCTTCGTCCTTTTATTTTCTACAATAAGTCTATTGACATCATCACGATTACTCTGATAGTTAAAATTTTATAAGCAAAAACTTTAAAAAGCGCGATTTTTTGCATAAAATTGTTAATAGCAAAGTTATAAATAATAAAACGAGTGAAAAACATATCACTATATCATATAGAACTATTTTAAAAACAATGGCGCAGCCGTTTTTCTTCTAACACTTTTTACATGAAAAAGTCTCTGTAGCTTGGCCTATATTGTTTACAAGACCTGTTTACTCCTACCAAACATTGGCGAGAACTTTCTAGACAACTCAATATATTATTCCTATTACATTACGTCGGTGGCTCAACATTCTACTCATTATGAAAGATGCTATTTGGAATTAATGAAGTTAATTTGCTTCATTTTTCCTCAAAAGATCATATCAGTAGGCTCAAGACATATATATGTCATAATATACAATATTCAGTAGACATTTAGGTAAATTTTTCGTTTCGATTGTTGTGAACTAAATATCAAAGAGATCTCTTCAGTAATTCACTCCATTATAATATGTGTGAAGTTATTATGTGTCATAGCTTATAACTAAAGTTGAGTATTCCTATAAATTTAATTATTATGGCATTTGATGCCTTCATATCATAATAATGGAAAATTTTGGGTGAAACTTTCAACATTATACCTGTAGAATAGGATGGTTCTGAGAATTAATTTCATTATATCTGATTCATTTTTGACCAATGAAAGGCTTGTTTTTTCAAATAATTTCAGGGAAATCATTGCGTAGTACCTATTGAATTAATTTATCAATTCATGAACCAAAAACCAAAATTGTCAAAAAATATTTATGATAAAATTATAATATAACTTTATGTCTCATTCAGATCACTATTCGCCATGAAAATTCAACAAAATAAAATAAAAACCAATGGCATCAATTTTCGTAAATATATCCAGATTATTTGAAACGGTACTCTTAGCTCTTAAACAATATTTTCAATACTTGGATGAATATTACTAAGTTGGCTTCGTCAAAAGCTAAAGATGAAAACCGTCGGATGATTTTTCGAATATTGGTTTTCCATTCTAGGTGTTTCATATGACCTTTCTATTATGCCAACTTCAGATTATTTTGTAAAGTACCTAATGGATCAAACAGATGTGATTTTTTGATTAAATCATTTTTTTTCTTGACTACAAACAATTTTATACACCATGTACATGTACATTTAATGTTTCTTGAAATTCATTTTTTATATACGTCCTTATATACCCTTTTTGTAGTATAACTTCAAATTGAAATTAACTGGAATTATAAATCTGTTAAATTTTCAATTGAATATATATATATATATATATATATATATATATATATATATATATATATATATATATATATATATATATATATATATACCTATATATATAATGAATAAAGTTATACTCTGTGTTCTTAGCCAAGGTTCTGAAGTTTTT
Organism: Cynegetis impunctata; assembly: GCA_030704885.1. Classification (NCBI taxonomy): domain Eukaryota; kingdom Metazoa; phylum Arthropoda; class Insecta; order Coleoptera; family Coccinellidae; genus Cynegetis; species Cynegetis impunctata. Next base: position 1,161,437 of record JARQZK010000010.1, on the reverse strand, counting down.
TCAGTTTTTCAAGGCTTCTACAACATAAAGACGAAATGAATAAAAGGTTCAATTTTACAGCAGTTGTTGAGGATAATCAAATGCCTGCCAGTGTCATTGTCGAATTGAAATTTGGTTTCAAAGTATACACAATTTGAAATATACAGTTATCCGACTGTTAACAGATTTAAAAATAAACCTCAAAATCAGTAAAAACAACTGCTGTAAAATTAGTTTCATGTCGTCTTTATGTTGTAAAAGCTCTGAAAAAGAAGTAAAAAACTTAGGAAGCTTGGCAAAGAAAACAGAGTACTACTTGATTTAAACTCCACAAGAACCTGAATTCCTAAATAAAACAATTATATGTGTAAAAACTTATTTTATGAAAAAGTTTCTTGAATAAGAACCTGTTCTATGATGGATGATTTATATAGGAAATAAGGAAAGTGAATTTTGAAAAATACATATGAAATACTAAAGGAATTCTATTTTCTACATATAAGAAAAATAATTCGAATGCCTACGATTGGTATATGCATACCAATTGTTGGATGAAAACGCAGCCATTTCTCGTTCAACACTCGTATACATTTTCCAATTGTTTGGGTCGAAAAGTTTTCAATTAAAGAGTGCATAATTGAAAAATTTCGACCAAATTAGATGTACAATCAATATCATGTATTTTCTCAAACTTTTTCGAATAATTTAATCATAAACTAAGATATCTATTTCAAAACTTTGGGTATTATGCATTGAAGTAGTTATATTTCAAATTTCGCAAAATCAAACTGAGTTTTCATGAAATAAATTCAATTTTTCAAATCAGAAGATCAGACGGTTTCAAAACTCCCGGGCTTTTCTTTTGGTGACAAAGATTGAATCAATTACTTGTAAACAATTAAGAAAAATGGATTTCCAAACTCTTCGATTTCTTCATTCTTCTTTTATGCAGATTTAAATATATTTGGTTACCGTGAAAATACATGACTCAATACATTTGATTAAATCAATTTAGTCTTTATTGAAACGGTTCATCTTAAATGTTGATAGTCACGATATTTCAAATAATTCATTATTACATCAAATAATTAAAACATGCAAATATTAATATACATTATAACATGAATTAATTATAAGTAAAATGGAAATAACCTTCCTGATATATATCATCCATCATTGATATGTCATTGAATAATAAATAATCTTAAAATGTCTGAATTTGTTTACTAACTTATGCAGTTTTTATTCTTTTTCACTCATAGTCGAAAACTTGCATTACTTTCGATATTGTTTGTATTCTTTTTATGAATAAATTTATTTTTTCAGATGTGAGATCTTTTATTTTCAGATGAAGATTTTTGACATATAATTTTAAAACTATTTTAATATTTTTTGACATCTAGATAGATGAAAACAGATTTCGATACGGTCCTAGTGGAGCACAAACAAGAAAAAACTATACATACTTATTAAGGATATAATTCCCGAACCGTTAGTCCAGTTTCAGGACTTTCGGGAGAAGCATCAACTAATTCCTGGATCCGGGACTTATTTATATTTATTTCCATTTATTACCCCGAGGCGAAGCTAAAGGGGTTATAGTCTCACGACAAAAAGTTGGTAACTGGCCCGATTTTAAAAATTCCAACGGATCTCGGTAAAACACATATGATTTGATTAGAGAATTTGAATTACCACTTTTTCCCAACGAAGAATAAAAAAATATAGCGATTTTACCCCGAGGTGAAGCTAAATTCTCACTACAAAAAGTTGGGATCTGGTCCGATTTTAAAAATTGCAACGGATATCGATAAAATACATATGATTTTATCAGAGAAGTTTTGTTCCCAATTTTTTCCCAACGAAGAATAAAAAATTATAGCGTTTTTTAGATAGGCATTACGACATGCACATGCGCCAAGGTCGATATGTACGAAGTCCTACAAAACATGCGTCGAAGTGCTCTGTGTGCCACGGTAACTAGTACAGGAAATGAAGCATTTTGGCTCGCAATTTTTTCGTCCTTCATGGAATTACGTGAAATTTTCACAGAAGGTAGGGAATAGCCCAAGGATCATTTTCTACATCATGCCGGTGTACGCTAAAACCTTGGGGGTGGTTGCCACCCCATCTCGAGAATGGAAATTTTTTTCTACATTTTAACTATAGTAATCGATGGGAAAAGTAATTTCAAGATAAAAATGTTTTTTACGTTTTCTTCGTAAAACTAATAATTTTTGATTTATTCGCGGTTGAAAGTAACAGTTTTTCGACGGAAAAATCGATGTTTTCAAAAAGTTTTTTGCTAATAGCTCAAAAACTATGCATTTTATCAAAAAACTGGTAAAAAGCGAAATTGTAGTTTTTGAAAAAACAAACAAAATTTTTTAAAAATTATTTTTCTACGACCAATACGAACCGAGATACGACATGTATACGACTTTTTTCAGCCAAATGCATAATTTGAAAGATTCAAAGTCAAATAACAGGAAAAATTGGCATTTTTCGAAGAAAACTCATTTGAACTTTTTTGAAGTATTTAATCAGATCTTCCAAACTAAAAAAAACAAAAGTTTCTAGCATGAACATTAAATGACTTATGATCAAAATAATGTCGGTACCTACTTTTTTCTATGAAAAAATCAGTGAAAACAACCCACTTACTACTCCCCTAATTTAAATTGATCCTCAGTTTTTAGTGGTTCTCTTTATATATGTATTTTCAATACACTCAAGAAGTTTGACCAATTTAAAACGCCTAATTTCAGAAAAGTTGGAGTTTAAAGAAAAAACGATTTTTTGCGATTTCGTATTTTTCACCTTTTCCTTCAAACTATCTCAGAAATTACTGGAGATACGAAAAAAATAGTAAAGCACCAAATTGTAGCTTTTTCAATAACCTAAATTTCTTTGTGCATATATTTTCTGTACAGTGATAATTGGGCGAGATATAGCCGTTTAAAATTTCTATTTACAGGCGAACACCACCTTATTCGAGCCCTTTAAACTCACCCTATTTAAAACCTAAGGGATCTTAAGAAATTTAATTTACATACTCTTATAGATCTTGAAAGGCCCTACAAAATAGTTTTTGAAAAAACTATCTATCACTAAAAATGAAGGAGCTATGTTTATAAAACCAATAAATTTTTTTTCGAAACATTCGAATAGCATGGTTGGGAGCGATAGGAAATAAAGCTCATCAAATGACAAAACCTTGCAATTCTTTAGTCCAGCATCGATTTGAATAGAAATTTGGAATTGGGCTAATTTTACCCTCTAGTTCATTTTCTACATCATGCCGTTGTACGCTTTTTGTTTTTTAAGGGTGAAAACTAGCCCTAATGTAAAAAGTTACAAAATAACGTTGTAAACCTTAAAATGGGTAGAATTTGGTTTGGATTTATTGAATAATGGTTGTTTTATGCTTTGGAATACAATTTATAATGTCTCAGCCCTAAAAAATTCACCCTTGTTGGGGATTAATGTAAAAAAAAAAAGTATTTATCTTAAACAATGATTTCATCTTGCATCTATTTGCACCAAAATTTGAAATTAGGCTCCTCTCATCATTTACTTCAAATTTTATATCTCATGGGCACTGTTCATTTTTCGAGGGGGAAAACTACCCCTTATTGTCAAAAATTATAAAATAACGTTGTAAACCTCAAGATAGGTAAAATTTGGTTTGGATGAGTTGAATAATGGTTGTTTCATGCTTTGGAGAATACAATTACTAATGTTTCAACCCTTAAAAATCCACCCTTGTTAGAGCTTGATATAAAAGAAACTATTTATCCTAAAAAATGATTACTGCAATGTTATTTTATAATTTTTTACCATAAGGGGTAGTTTTCACTTCTAAAAATGATCAATGCCTATGAGCATGATATAAAATATGAAGTTCAGGGTGAGATGAACCTAATCCCAAATTTCTATGCAAATCGATGAAAGACGAAATCCTTTTTTTAGGATAAATAATTTTTTTTAAATCAAGCTCTAACAAGGGTGTATTTTTTAGTGTTTAAACATCAGGAATTGTATTCCAAAGCATGAAACAATCATTATTCAACTAATCCAAATCAAATTTCACCCATCTTAACGTTTACAACGTTATTTTATAACATTTTACAATTAGGGGTTGTTTTCACCCTCAACAAACAAAAAGCGTACAACGGCACGATGTAGAAAATGAACTAGAGGGTGAAATAATCCTAATTCCAAATTTTTATTCAAATCGATGCAGGATGAAAAAATTGCGAGGTTTAGTCATTTTTTGAGCTTCATTTCCTGTACTAAACCAAGCGACGTTGATAGCTTAAGCTTGATTCTGCGTCTGTGTCTGCTTCCCATCCATAGAGATATCTTATCAATTTGATTCATAATTTACAGCAAAATGAGCCGGGATAGGATATTCAAATTCGACAGTCAAACAATGAATTTTTTTGCTAAATTTTCACGGATTTTATTCGTAATATCGACTTATTAATACATTTGTTGCAATTTTCCTTCATTTCATTCGTAAAATCGACTTTCATTGTTATTTAATTTATATAATAGGTACATTCAAAAAATATTGATGACATGCACATGCGCCGAGGGGTTTTATCATTCCTAGTGCTACGCAGTAGGGTGTCCTTCATTTTTATTTTAAAATCAAAATAAAGAAAATTCAGAAAAACTTACTAATAACAAAACTAAAATAATAAGTTTCTAAAAAAGATCATAAACGTTCTAGTGCGCCAAGTGTTCTGTCTCTCAGTCTTGAGCGGATTGTATTAGAGATATACCCAGCCGAAAAGAAACATCTTTATGCTTTCACACTAACAGGAAGGATGGTCTTCAGGAAATCGTAAGCACGTTGGAGATTGTACTCACGATTGCCACAATTCGCAAAGAATTATATTTCTTGTGTAATATGTGTCAACTTGGTTTTTTCTTTTCGGGATTGGCATCCCTAATTGAATATTATGTGTTTGACATTGGCAATATGAACGTAAATGATGATAGTGTAAAAAGGCGAAGACGGCAGGGTAGCTTTTTACGAAACTTTTCTTCATGAATTCAATTTAATGTATTTGTTATAATATTATATATAAATTTTAGATTTTCACACTCATTCTTTAATTGTTTTTATAACTTTAACTAAGTCAAATCTGACACATCTCAGTGCGTGCAATAAAAGGGTGTATTTCCTTCCCGTATTTATACACAGATGAAGCAGAATCCATTCATAGAGTGTGTACCTTCAATAATTATTGACAGATTTTTTTAACGTGTGACAAATTGACAAGAAAATTCTCAGTACTCGTAAGCATGGTATTGAACAACGTAACATTATCGTTGTTAAAGCTCCACTCTAAATTCCTGGATGATATATACCAAGGCTCCAAATTATACGAGCATTATATATCTGCTTTACCAAGTGTAATTTTCTTTATTTGTTCGTTTGTATTGCTTTTCGATCATTTTCATCGTTATTCTAGAAGGAGGACGCGGTGGAAAATGTTCATTTACAGGGTGAGTGAAGATTGACTCTCTTTATCTATTAATTTGTCATTTTTTTACATTTAATGCAATTATCACTTTTAGTCGAAACAAGAAATATGACTTTGAGATACTCAAACTTTTTGATCTCTTTGATAGATAATATATATATATATATATATATATATATATATATATATATATATATATATATATATATATATACGAATAAACATCGTAAAACAGTTGATTTAACACATATGACGCGTTTCAGTACCTACAAAGGTACATCATCAGATAAAAAGAACTAAAGCTGTCTATTATGTACCATGTGCAATATTATCGATAACCTGAAAACTACGCGTTCTAGAGTAGGTACAATGCATAGTTTTTATGTATTAGTTACTCTGAAAGTTTAAACTAATTTTCGTTAGTTTTATACGTCTTTGAATATGCAAGAAAACAAAGTGCACTTTGGCATTCAATGCGTTTTGCAATTGTCCAAAAATACATGCGTGGTTTATGATGAAGATGCTGTAGCTGAAAGAAGTGTGGGGAAGTGGATACTATGTATAAAATTGGTGACTAGCCGGTCTTAGTTTTGGTCTCGAAAATATTTATTATGTCCTGTCCTTGATATTGGTGCCAATACCAAGGCAAGATCAAGACTAGGGCTTCGCGAAACCATATAAATATTCTCAAGACCAAGACGAAAACTGTCCTGTATTGGTATTGCGAAACCATATACCTACTAAATCCCTAAAAACTTTCCAGATAACCCAATCATATTTCTCTTTGTACATTTAGTTCTAGCGCCTTGTATCTGATAATAATACGTTATATCATACATATGTAGGTAAATTTAATATATATTTTATTTTGTAGGATCATTATCAATTTACATCTAGTATCCACCTCTTCAAATCAACCATACAAATAATTAATTAATTGATCCAGGGAAAAGTTTCCAAATTATGATATAGACAAGTGATCATCTGTATCTTTTACCTTTTTCAATTCCGTACTTTTAATTGATTTGAAAATCTTAACTATTACAGGAACTTGGCTTTCAGTCATCATTTTTTTACGTTACTAGATTTTGGTTTATAATCATGAAGTTATTCAAATGGTTTGGTATTTATTTCGATCAACATATTGAGGTAATTAACTAGCGAAGTTAAAACGTTGAATACTTGCCTAACTTTTTTCATTTACTTTCAGAAAGTTTCTCCACCAGTAGAAGTACATTTCAACAAAGTCTTCTCGAAGTTTTGTATTTTTTTTGCGCTCATCTGCTTATCCCTCATCCCTGCTACGGTTATTTTGATCCAGTATTTATTCAAGGATGATATGCCAAACTTCTTACTGTGGTAATAATTATGAAATTTAGAGAACTTGTAAAAAATACATCGAAAATATTTGCACACTCCTTGATCAATGTGAAATGTTTTAAAATGGTTTGCATAAATATATATGTACACTGATTAACAACGCACCACCTATACTTTTTTGTATAGGTATATAAATTGGTTCAACAAAAAGGCTTATAAATTTCACATCTGAAATAAATAATCAACCGTGTACTTTCAACAGAATGGTTTGCAAGTTCGTCTTTGTGAGCAAATTTAGTAGCGTTTTGGGTTTGATTTTCCTATATTTTCATGTAATACGTCAAAACAACTAGCTTGTCGATTTCTCAGGTTTGTTGATACCTAAATTAATACAAAATTGTGAAATATCTTTGTTATTTTCAACATTAGTTTTAGGGAATATAAATGGAAAGTTAATTTAATGTTAAATTCAATTATGCTGGAATATACATAGCATTCCATTTGAAATAAGAAAGTTATTAACATTTGAAGTTTGCCAAATTCACCCTAAGTTTTATCGAGTAATTGGTTAGAAACATGGCAAAGTTTGACACGAAATATTCAAAATAATGGTTCAGGATTCCAAAAATCCAAACCGCATACCAATAGACCTGATAGAAAATAAGTTAAGGGCTATTTTTGTTTAAGGCACAACTGTCAAAATTTTACGAAAAAATTAATAACTCGAAAACTTTTCAGTTTAGAAATAGGGAATAGTATGGCAATTTTACTAGGTATTGCATTTTATTATTACAAATTTAGAAATAAAAAATATAGGGTGTTACATTTGAAAAAATAAAGTTGATGATACTTGATTTTGTTCAAAATAATTTCGAAAGATAGATCAAGTCGGATCATATTAGCTATAAAAGTTAAAGACATTATGGATTGATTACGGAGCTCTGGGTCACCCTGTCTATATATTTTTTACATTTATTTATTTAATTTGGATTTATGTTGCACTGCGACCTTATGGCGACCCTTTCTCATAGGTGTATTTTCCTATACCACAGATATATATATATATATATATATATATATATATATATATATATATATATATATATATACAAGCTGACCCAGCAAACGTTGCTCTGCCATATAAATTATTTTTATCTATCTATCCTTCTATATATTCATCTATCTGCCGATGTATCTCTATCTATCTAACTATCTATCTATCTATTTAGATAGTTATCTATCTTTCTATCTATCTAATTATATATCTATCATTCTATCTATCTATCGATCTTCATATCTATCAATCTATCTGACCCAGCAAGTGTTGTTCTGCCATATAAATTATTTTCATCCGTCTATCTTTCTATCTATTCATCTATCTGCCGATGTATCTCTATCTGTCTATCTATATATCTAGATAGTTATCTATCTTCCTATTTTTCTATCTATTTTACAATCTATCTATCATTATATCTATCTATCAATCTATCTGACCCGGCAAACGTTTAATAATTTATTAAAATGTCTATTAAGAAATATGGGTTGTTGATAGAAGGATGAAAATACAGAGTTTTATGTTTTTTTCAATGCATCATAAAAAATTGAAAATTTTGTCCAAAAAATTTATAAAAATGTTTGGGGTGTACCACTCTAATCACTTAGGGTTATGAAAAGTATATTACGACCTATTCTCAGACCGACTATTATTTTTTTCGATTGCCATCTTGCAAGCCTATTGTGGATCTGTGGATAAAATTTTAAAAAATGAAAATCGCGATGGAATTTTTATTCATTTAGTCATGACAAAATAAAAATAAAAATCTTGTCAGAAAAATTAAAGTTTATAATCAACAGATGAAAATAGGGGTTGATCGTAGAGGGGTATGTATTTATTTTCGATTGCTGTATCATAAAAAAATAGAACAAACAATTTTGTCTGAAAAATAAAAAATCAAAATTGAGGGGTGGGCCCCCCTTAACATTTGGGGGAATGAAAAATAGATTTTGTCCGATTCTCAGATTCAACCGATATGCACACAAAATTTAATGAGAATCGATCGAGCCATTTCGGACGAATTTAACAAATAAAGAATAGGGGTTGATCGTGAAGGAGTGAAAATCTAGAATTGTATGTATTTTTGAATGCTGTATCATAAAAAAATAGAACAGAAAATTTTGTCTGAAAAATAAAAAATTTAAATTGAACCCCTAACATTTAGGGGAATGAAAAATAGATGTTGGCCGATTCCCAGATCTACCCGTCGGTCGATTCATTTCGGAGGAGTTTAACTTCTAACACCGTGACACGAGAATTTTATATATTAGATATATATATATATATATATATATATATATATATATATATATATATATATATATATATATATATATATATATATATATATATATATATATATATATATATATATATATATATATATATATTATATATACCTGAGGACACTGTAGTAAACAACGAAACCGATTATATCACTCAACAAATATACTTTGGGAATTCAAAGACATAAAAATTTGTTTTCCTACAAAAAAAATAACATAAACAATGGATTATAGGAATATTAAAAATCGTCTAAAATATTTGGAATTCTTGGAACCTTCGAGAAAAGATTTCATTGGTGATTTGATGTGTTTCTAGGGCTGGTGAGAATAGATGGATGAGGACAGAGATAGGTCCCGCAGGTCAACTATTGGAGAATGCCGCCAGACTAACCATACCGTCAAAAAATGGCAAAAATTTATCCCGAAGGACGGCTAGCGCCGAAGCCAATTTGTTCAGAGCAGACAATAGTCTTCCAGATTGCGCAAGAAATTGTAGATCGATGGTTGTTCTACCTAATTTGAGAGAACGAACAATACCTCATTAGTGACTTTTTATATTTCAAAACATTAATTCGTACAATCTTATAGGTAACAGAAACATTGGTAAGAATCTATGAATTTTAGAAACAAAAGAAATTTGCAGAAAATAATACTTATCTTCACAAATGTTTCTCTAGTCATCCATAACGCCCGTTTAGGATAGAACATCTTATATGTCTCCCATTTGGAATGTATATAGTATGCACCAGTATTTTGTAACGAATAACTTTAATGCAAGAACTTAAATCCTTTTATCAAACTGACGCCTTGTGAATAAACTTATCGTACTTGAATATGTGTTATAAATAATGTTCAATTTCCTGTAATAAAAAATTAGTAGTATTCAATACTCTTCATTTTTTGGGATAGATCATTGAAAGACACTCAAAAGCATCACTTTGAATTATCGGTCTATTAATTCACAAAAATTCCCTTACTATCCACACAATCTTATTTTCTGTAAGGTAGATAATACCTATTCAGTGCAATTCATCGTGTAAATCTTGAATTTCTGATTAAAGTACTTGAGCATTTTTTTATGTTCACTTTTTATTAATTGATCCTTCTTTTAATTTCACTTTGTGTTAATTAAGTCTCATTTCAATTTCGGTCTCTATTAATTGAGCCTTCTTTTGTATGTTTCATTTTTTTTTATTTTTAGCTTTATTATAGTTCATTCTACTAATATCATAATCGAAATTGTAAAGTTATTTTATGGAAATTGTTGAATGTTAATGTTAGACGTACTGAAAACGTCGGTTTATTCAGATTTTCAATGAAGCTTATTAAAATTAATAGCAATATAAGATCTATTTCATTACTTAATAATCATTAGCTACATTAAAATACATGTAAAGGTATATACGCAAATCAATTAATAATCAATAATATTCGGTAATATTCTGAACATGAGTATTTGACTGTATTTCTGAACAAAATCTATGTGCACCAATTCTACTTAACTGAATCCCTCTTAATAATAATAATGTTTTTCAAAGTGGGTGGCATAAGTAAACATTCCACCGGAAACATTTTTAATTATAGGGGTTTTTCTAGGAAACTCCGAAATAGGTCGATTTTGGAATTTTAGATATAGTCATTTCCCTAAGAAAAAACTAAAATGACACCTGGCATATCATTTTAGAGGTCTGGTTCAGAATTCAACGATATAATATTCTTGATCCATTATTGTTTTTACCTTATTCTCCGACGGGTGAATTATTTTCCCCTCGCATAAAGGAAATTATTGAAATCGATGATCAGATTCAAGAGAATGTTATATTTCTCAAACAGGTTGGTGCTCCATCACACTTTGCAACTCCTTTGAATAACTTGTTAACAATATTTTCCGAACATAGGATAGGTAGGAGGAGTTTCATTGAATGGCCTTCAAGATATTCAGATTTAATACCTTTGGACTTTTTTTTATAGTGTTATTTGAACAGTTTATTCAAAAAACAAGAGCTGTTTCATATATTCCAAACCAAATAGTAGTAGCATGTGGTGAAATAACACGTGAGATGTTACAAAATGTTGGAAGAATGTAAAACAAAGATTTTCTCACTGTTGGAAGTAAATGGCTTGCAATTCAAATATCTAATCAATTAAAATTATCTATTTATCGATTTATTTTACTGTAGCTGTAAATAGAATTGTAGTAATTTTATATTGACGTACATTTAACGTACCGTGTTATTCAAGAGGTAAGCACCCTGTTTAGGGAGATGACTCTATATCGATGAATTTATGTACATCGTGCTGTTTCAGCATTTTTCAGGAAAACTTTCATTTTCGAAAATATTTCAGGTGGACTGTTTTAAATTATCAAGGTGAAATGACTCTATACAATCTTATAATGCTAGGTTTACACTAATTCCGGTAAGACTTAAACATAACTTGGCTATATTTTGGAATATTGTAAGTATTTAAAATCATAAATTAGAACTAAATTATGGGACCGCTCACGATTAAGCATACAAACGATAATAGTGTACATTGTGTATAAACAGTGTCAATTCAATGTCATTTTGACACTTTGTATTTTAAGTCACGATATATTCCATATCCTCAAAAATAAACCAACTGCCTTCAAAACTCCAAATAATTGAAGTTTGACTATTTTGACAGCTATTAAATAAACTAAGTTGAAATCCTCTGAAATTACCAATGCCGTTGATTGAGTTTTCGTAATCCCATACTGTTATTTCGATTCAACGGTATTCAGATGACAATTGAAAAGTCAGTGTTAACGGCCGCCGGCCGTTAAGAAATCACGTGTTCAAATATTTATTTCAAAACATCATTCTGGTTACAATAACAATTATAATAAAACTAACTATTTATCTATTTGTAAAGTAATTTGACAATTGCTATTATTTGAAATGTCTATCTTATTGATTAGAGATTTACCATCTATAGCAACAGTTTTTGAACTTGTTGTCGGTGAAGCCTCATTAATTATTATGACAAAGTTGTCTCGTTATCTTCATTCTCTTCGAAACTGAATTTTCAATATACGACTCCGCCACCGCAGAGGAGTCCCAACCTCCAAGTTCTTTTACCGATAGTAGATCGCCACCATTTTCTACAAGCATGGTAGCCGAGGGTCTGCAAAACGAGTGCCCTGTGTGGAGCGGAGGGTTTTCTAATTTTAAGAATGCTGCAATCTGAAAATAAATTTCTGTTGGTAATACTCTAACATGGTGCAAGATTTAAAATAACTAACCGTGAAATGTCAATGTTGTCATAAACTCTCAAAGCAAGTTTCAACATTGAAATCTCCATCCACAGCGAGTTGGGAGAATAAACATTCGATTTTCCTTTCGCATAGGCTAATAAAACATCCTCATTAACCACCTATACATTCTTGCTATTACGCCAATTTTCAAAATTTTCATATTCTTTTTTATACCGCTGTTGAGTTATTGCCGGCAGTAAATCAACACTCGCTGCACATGATTCTTCCAATATTTCAAAAGGAATTTCATTTTATTCCTCAATTTCATCCATAGTCGTCGTTACAGCGAACTTGCGAACACAAAAAACTGACGTTGTTTATAAAATTGCCAAACAGTTCCATGACAACAGAGTGCACGACGTTGGGATTTTTTTTCAGAAATACGAGGTATGGGGTTTGTTTTTTCTTCGGAATCAAAATGTAATCTTCCAACGGGATTACGAAAAGTCTTTAACGACACACGGCCGATACGCAAATAACGGATTCGGTTAGTTATAATCCTCGGCTGCGCCTCGGATTACAATATCCAACCTCATCTGTTATTTGCTACATATCGGCCTTGTTACGTTGATAACTATAACCAATATCAAGTGTCAGTATATTGAAATAATAAAAATAAAGAAAATGTGTGATTAAATGATAAAGTCTACTTGACAAGAATATTCCAATGATCCAAAGAAGAGTAAAAGAAATTATCAAATGATAAAACATATTTTCATATTGATTGAGAGACCTTAGGGGCATCCATTGATAACGTGAGGTGTTTATGGGGGGGAGAAAGGTTTTCGAGGAAAATCTCAATTGGGGGAGGGGTTGGCCTCATCAAATATCACGTAATTTTTTTTTCGCAAGAAACAGTTTAAAATTGTGAGAAAACTGGGTTAACTTAAGTAAAAAATGTTTCTTCACTAAAATATAGCTTAATCATTCATAAAAAATATAAAAGAGTTTATTAACTATAAATAAATTCATTTGGTTGGAAACAATTTATTCATTTATTAAATAAGATTAAATATTTATTAACAGTAAATACTTTTTTTTGAGTAAATATTTCTTCTGCATATACGGTACGATGAGAATATTATTCATAAAAAAATAATGCCATAACCTTTTATAATAAACATACGATGCACTAATAATTTTCACTAAAAAAAAACTGTGACTCATTACAACCCTTGTTTTATTATTAACTTAATTTTTATAAAATATCACTGATTTACTTAAACTAATAGAATTAGCACAGATTAATTCATTCATATAACAAATATGCATTCAAAAAAATCTCACGTGAGATTCGGGATTGGGGGAGAGGGGGTCGAGCAAGAAGTCACGGCATTTCACCAAGGGGAAGGGGGAGTCAAAAAATCGCCAAAATTATCTCACGTAGTAAATGGATGCTCTCTTAGTGGAGTTCCTGAGTAGAACAGGTAATAATTCGAAAAAATTGTTAGATTTCATGTATTTGCTGTATGGAGAAAATAATGAGTGGAGGTAAATATTATCTATATAATGAAAACGGATTCAGTAACTGAAAAATAATTGAATTCCGGATTTTGATAATAATTTTTATATACGAGGAGATTCCAAAAGTAACCTAACAAATAAAAAGCAAAGAAACTGAAAAAAACTTCTTTATTAATTAATTTAGTGTTTTTTTCTGGCGTATTAGACTTCTCCTAGAGATATACTATTGCTTTGATATTCTATTTATTGAGAAAAAAGTCATTCTCCCGAAATTAGCCTTCAGCTGCAAACTATTTTATTGTCTTTATTTAATGTGATAAAATATGTATGAACGAGTGGATGGTCTTAATAACACTAGTATTGTGTAATTATTGCTATCTGAAATGGTTTCCGAGGCAAAATAAAACTATCAAAATTTGGTTGAATTTTTCAAATTGCCGCCATTATACGTAGTAGATATTTCTTGTTTTTTTTCGTGGTTTTTGAAAATTTTCAAACTTCACAATTTCTACAGATTGAGTTAGAGGGTTCAAACTTGGTAAGTATATTGAGTTAATGTTGAGGAAGGGCCATTTGGTAGTTTCAACCATTTCCCTCAGTCGCGCTACACCGCGCGGGGACTATTTCGTACAAATTGCGTCCCGATCTGCTCGCTATTAGTAGCCGATGCACTTCGAGAATTATTTTTACAATAGAAGGTCGAAATTTGGTACGTGAATTAAGTTGATATTGAGGTACGTTCCTTCGTTGGTTTGAACTTTTTTTCTCAACTGCGATGCACTTCGCAAATAATTTTTAATCAAATAAATTATTTTCTACTTTTTCATTTGGTTTGCTATTTAAGCGTAATTTCTCGAAATATAAACAAGAAGACGATGTCATGGGACACCAGGTAAGAACGAAGTTCCTTCGGATAATATAGAAGGACCACAATTTGCGAAAACGAAACATATGCGTGTTGGGGCGCACGACAGAAGTGATAACTTATACTAATCCAAGTTGAAATTAATATTGAAATGTGAGGCTAAGAATTCTTACGAGATTGTAAATAAAAAAATTCAAAAAGCCAGGAGTAACCTCTGGGATTCGAACCCAGAGCTACGGCACACCAGGGTTCAGTACTTAGACCACTCGGTCGCCAACGCAATGTAAAAATTAGACGCAAGAGTGTAGGTATATAACGAAAGGATAACGTATCGCCACGCTATATAATTGAATATAAACCTACAATACGTAGTCATTATTTATTGGAACAAATTTGTAAAGCTTTATCTTTTCATTATGCCATATCTGATTCCTATCGTAATCTGTTCTCTTATGCATATAACTTATACAAAATTATTTCGATGTTTCACATCTGACGTTTTCGAGTTGCTTGTACATGAATTGATGAGTACATCAATGCATTGGCGATTGACGTGCGGAGTGGAATCAGAAAGAGAAGGGATGAGAGAACGGAAAGAAAGAGGGAGAAAGAGAAAAGTATACAATATTCGCTTGTGTTAACTAAAAGCGTGACTTTCGTCAGTCAACTTTTGTCCGTCTACTTCCGTCACACTTTTAGTCTCGCATTTTTTTCAGTTTGGTCCCGCAGCGAAATCCCTAATATCCTCCAAACCTGGCGTAAGAAACTTCGTTCCAAAAAATACGAATTCAGTGATGGAGCTCTGCTGCTAATGATTTTTTTTGTTTCTACAATGAATTTTAAATGCTTATTTTTATACATATGCATCAGTGAATAAAATTGACCTTCGTCTGTCCCTGTTCTCTTAGTCCACATGCGATGGACCAACAAATACCTTTCTATGTAAAAACTTTTAAATGAAAATCCTACTCGCACAAATGATCCTAGGTTCAACAAGCGCAAATAAAGAAGAGCGGAAGCTGTCGGGAAAGAATCTGTAGACTGAAAGACTACTTAGGAATGATATTTCACACCTGGAGCCATCTAAATTTAAATAGTTCTCTATTTATATTATCATTCATCGATGTTATCATTCTAGGTGAGGTGTTTGTACAACAGAAGACTGAATGGGCAATTTTTAACATTTGAAATGAATAATACGACGTTTATGATAGACAAGAGAGTAGAATACATTGAATCAATATTTTTGAAGAAGAATTAAGTGATTTCTATTGTGAACTACCCACAAAGTGTTGAAAAAGTTATGAGTTGTATTGAGTTTTTCACATGATACAATGAAGAACTTTTTATTATATATATATATATATATATGTATATGTATATATATATATATATACATACATATATATATATATATATATATATATATATATATAAACATATATATACAGTGGCGTAACTAGTTGCCACCTCCCCACCGTACAAAATATTTTTTTTAAATTCTTGTTTGGTTTTGTTACTAAACGAAGGCAAAAGATGTTACCCTTGACAATTTAGCAAGTCTTCAGAAATAATACGAAAAATTAAAAACTTTCAAGATTTATTGCTATACAATCTGGTTGTCACTGTCACTCAAGCATCTCAAGATAATATGTAGAATTTACAAAGAGTGAGATGAATTTTTTTTTACATATATAGGAAAAGGTGGCATAACATTAATCTATATTGCTTCAAAAAATCCTTAAATATACATTACACATTCTAAACTCATAGAACCTGAATTAAATGAAAATAATGTTTACTCAGTAAAGGATACATTTTGATGAGGTTTATGCAAAAAAATCTAGCAGTGCATTTTTATCAATTTGCTGTTGTATGTGGTCATAAATGATACTACTTCTTTTCAATTCCCGCTTCTGGCGGCCCTCAAGCTTGTTTAATATATAAATATATATATATATATATATATATATATATATATATATATATATATATATATATATATATATATATATATATATATATATATATATATATATATATATATATATATATATATATATATATATATATATATATATATATATATTTATATCAGTGGCGGCTCGTGAGGTTTTGGTTTGAGGATGCTACAAGAGGTGTTAAAAAATACACCATAGACGAAAATTTTTAGGATTTCAAGGTCAACCGCCTTATAATTTAAAGAAAATCAAAGTAAAACAAGCAGCACTCTAAGCTATTAATTTGTTTTCACTTTCGAGTGTCTACCTTGAAACCTACAACTCCTATTTACAATATTCACAAAAACTCTTCTCAGCCAATTAATCAATTCATCTATTCATCAATTTTTTTTTCTTTCACAAAATAGGTACCTACCTACCTACTTAACGAATTTGTTAACAGCTGGTGAGAGCAAATAAAAAGTTATTATATATTTTTGAAGATTAGCGGGATTCTGCGATCTTTAACGTTAGCAAAATGATCTATAATATCCTCATAAAATTTTTTGTCTTTCGCCAAAAGTTTCACCAATTCTTTTTCAATAGACAACAAACTAATATTTTTCAAACGATCCTGGCTCATTGAATTTCTTAAATAAGTTTTAATTCTCTTAAGAGTGGAAAACGAGCGCTCTACGGAAGCCGATGTCACCGGGATAGAAACAATTAGACATAAGAGTTTATAAACTTGGGGTAAATCTGCCATTAGTAACTACGATCACACTACGATTCAATTAATGCTTTCCAACGAATTCACTCGATGTCACGCGAAATTCTATAGTTGTGATTGGTCGACATTGTATGAGACTGGGTTCCTATCCGTGTTGCCATTTACATGTGTTTTGCTTTTCTATTGCGATGAAGTATTCATTCGGAGTATTTGCACCGTTGTTTGCTTTTCTGTGGCAGGCATAATGAACGTTGAAAATATACCTTTCCATGCCTCCACAGCATTGCCATAAATCTTGAAATGAATGAAATGCAGTAAATGTAAATACCTTCTATCGTAATTAATAAATTATATTATATAATGTAGGTTGAAAGGAAGGTAGGTGCATAAAATAATATGATTTTGATTAATATGAATATGCTGAATGCTGACTATTCAATATAATAATTATATTAGTGATACACGGAATATTATTGAGGAGGCTTAGCCTCCTTTGACTAGCCGCCCCTGATATATATATATATATATATATATATATATATATATATATATATATACTTAATTCTCATTCTTAATGAAATCGTTTTTGAAATTTAAATGGCCTGTTATTGCTAAAGAAATAAATAAGTAAAAAAACAACACAAGCAAGAACATCTCCAGAGGATATATATACAACCTATTTTCCAAGTAGAACTAGAAGTTTTATCAAATTTTCGTAGTTGATAACAATTATTAAATATGTAATAGATATTATAATTGAATGGAATTGGCATTTACTTGGTGAAAGTTCATATTCATAACTTTATAAAGAAATAAAAAACTAACTTTTCACAGGTTGTAATAAAAATCTATTGAGTAAACGCGTTTCGTCATAACATTGACTTCATCTCGTACTAAACTATGGTATTACAAAACAATCTATTTATACGAATATTGAATATAACAGAGGGGTTCCTAGAGAAACTAAATAACAATAAGCAATTCATTCAGAGCCATTAGTAGGTACCTACATTGAACAGATTAAGGAGAGAAGGGTTTACTTCAATCTGGTCGTTAAATTTCCGGAATTTTCATATTTATTGATGTATAGGAATTCCCAACAGTTGGTTTTATGGAGACTATTTTCAAATTGTAATATATTATAATTGTGATTAAAGGTATGGTTTTCTTGAATAAGATGGCATGCATAATTAGAGTCAATTTGAAAATAGTCTCCATAAAACCAACTGTTGGGAATCCCTATACATCAATAAATATAAAAATTCCGGAAATTTAGTTAACGACCAGATTGAAGTAAACCCTTCACCTCTCCTTAATCTGTTCAATGTACTTACTAATGGCTCTGAATGAATTGCTTATTGTTATTTCTCTAGGAACCCCTCTGTTATATTCAATTTTCGTATAAATAGATTGTTTTGTAAAACCATAGTTTAGTACGAGATGAAGTCAATGTTATGACGAAACGCGTTTACTCAATAGATTTTTATTTCAACTTGTGAAAAGTTAGATATTATAATTAATAATTTTCGCTAGATAACTTCAGTTATCACTGAATGTTTTGTAGTTAGAGATAGTTATGGCCAGTTATAGCTGGTACTAACTGAAGTTTCATAAAATCTACAACAACTTCAACAAATTGTTTAAAACACACATCTTTGTTTATTCCTTATTCGAATACAAAAGATCGTTCAACAACAATAATGAAGTTCGTTATTTTGTCGAGTTCATAAATGTAATATAAACGAATTTTGGTTTCCTATTAGAATATGAAACAGTATGCAAATTTAGTTTGTTATATTGAAGAAAATATTTATTCAGATTTTTTTTTCTATTTGTATTCTCAAGGCAAACTATCATCAAAAATGTATATATTCACATACAGTTTATAGTAAACGAACATTTAAATTCAAAAGTATGGAATAGTACCTATATATATGCCAGTTATTCACTTCATAACTTTTTCACATTCATTTTGAAGTAATAAATGTTTCGTTACTTTTAATTTCAAATTAAATATTATGAACATGCATAACAATTATAATTGAAACATTTGAACGAAGATACCTTTTATAATGTTTTTTCATCAAATTAAGTGTAACTAAACTTTCAAAATGAGAAGAAACTTTTATCAAGTTGTTACCAACACAAGGTTTGAAGTTTGTAATCAAAGTTAATTGTGACAAATGTTTTCAACCTATGTCATAAACTCAAAATGTATTCTACCAATGTTTAAATTTCGGAACACGAGAAGACATATTCTGTAAGAACCCCTTCGCCACCTCTTTCCGGATCTATACTGCTTGTTTATTTTCATTATAATAATATCCGTAATAAAATACTCAACATGTTATCTCTACAAGACGAGCCCAACTGGATGATTGGTTATGTTTTGTTTTCGGTTGGCTCAACTCATTCACACGAATCTTGGGTTTATTTTTCTAACGAAAACAATACATGACGACCGATTGATCTAAAATTGAGGGCGATTCTTTCTTTGTTTACACAAAGCTGCCATAATTCGTTCGTTGATGTCTTCTTGGTAATTTGAGATGGTATATGTGCAACTACAAGATAATATAATAATAAATATATATATATATATATATATATATATATATATATATATATATATATATATATATATAAATATATATATATATATATATATATATATATATTATATTATTATTATTAAGTTTCATCAAAATGTTTTGGCTGTGGCCGTTATCCGTTATTCATTACGTGCTATCCAGTCCAATATTAACATTCAAAACTGTTATTATTAGATGGTAAGGGAAACCACAGAAACCTATACCCACGATAATGTTCGAAATAGGTTCAAATTATTTTGATTTTGAAAAGTCAAAGAATAGGGTACTATTTATCTATATATTTATTACCGCTGTGGCCGTCTTCAGTTATTAACTACGTGCTATTTAGTCCAATATCAACAGACAGGTCTGTTGATATTAGAAATAGAAAATGATCAAAAACGCAGAGCAATTTTATAAACGTTACATATTCAAAAAAATTTTAATAAAGTCGTAGATGATAGAACAGATATAAAACATTTAGGTTCAATATACGCAGATTTAATTCTTTAATTTTTCTAAGAAAGAACATAAATCATAACAAAATAATTCAACAAACAAACTCTAACCATAACAACTCATCTTCTTAGACAAATTCGGAACATCTAGAATTTTCAATTTTTCTAAAAATAAAGTATAGTTTAGAACATGTGATCTCCAAAATTACAAGTAATATAAGACAAAAATCAAATATTTTAAACCTATTTTGTATATAACGTGGGTGAAGGTTTCTGTGGTTCTTCCCATCTAATATCAACAGACCTGTATATATATATATATATATATATATATATATATATATATATATATATATATATATATATATATATACAGAGGCGTCGACTTTTGGAAAGTATTGGAGGGGTCATAACTGGTGGAAATTTTCAGTCATATGATGATATACATCATTAGAAGCCCAAAAACTCGACTTTTGATAACTCCACAGTCCGGGAAACTCGACAAACCTGACACATTTATTGGCTTTGAAAAACGAAACACACACGGTATTTTCGTAATAATTAATGCTTTCAAGTAATAATTATGCTTTCAAACTATTACAGAGCAGTGAATATATAGCTCTGAAATTATATTTTAATGAATCCTATAAACTATCATTAAAAGAATAAAACATTAAATATTGATTTCGCACAGTGGTAGCACTTTGAAAAATTAGTGAAATAGCTAATTTAAGCATACTTTGAATAAGTCTCAGGGTTCATTAAATAAAAACAATATTTCAAAGTTAATGCTTTGAAAATATTTGGGTATTATAAAATATGAATAAAAAAATTTATGAATATTTGAAAATAAATACAGTACTCTAGTAATACAGTACTAAACTAGTACTAATATTTCTAAACTGAAATTTTAACATTCTGTATATATTTAATTCTATATTTTATAAAGATTTTAATGTTGCTCTAAATTAGTAA